>JADBJO010015582.1:0-43339 GCA_016801955.1 Conus betulinus
CACGCATGCATACATGTGCACTTGTGCGCACACACGCACACACACACACACCACCCCCTACCTCCCCCCGCTCCCCTCCTTTGACTGTCCTCAACACTGTAGCCGACCAGAACGCTGACTACGAGTAGTAAACATTTCTCCCTACCCCAAACATAACACTAGCATAAGTTAGAAACACAGCACACTAACCTTTGAAAAAGTAACTTTTTTTTTTTTTTCCCAGGAACATGGTCTTGAAAAAATACACCAGTTACATGCAAGTGTGACTTTGACCTAAAATGTAGGGTGAAAAATTCTTCTCCACATGAGCAGATAAAGGCCTGCCTGACCCATATCTTGCAGCCATCCAACCAATCAGACTGGGTTTGTGAACAGAGGAAGCAATTTATTTCAAGTTAATATTAAACAAAATATCTGGAATTCCATAAAAAGAAATAACTAAACATATTCACATTTAAAATAGAAAGTTGTTTCTAAAAATCAAGAACATTTCATAATCAATAAAGCACCATCAGGTTCAGTAGAACATACATCTATCACTGAATCACGATTTGTGTTAATCTTTGGGCCATCTAGTGGAGTCCAGAAATGTTTTAACATAGGATTAATTGCAAAAGAAATAAAAATCAATGCATTTATTTTCTTACACTATTCTTTACAACATATTAGAAAAGTAGGGAAAAGTAAGTTTCCAGAGATGTTCAAAAATATGTTTATTATAGCGGAAACGTTCACGTCAGCACATTCGCACTTTTTGCTTGGTGATGAGGCTGCGCATTGATTTCTGTATCAACAGACAATGGCGTCCCTCATAAAACACAAGGAAAAAATTCCAACAACTTGTAAAAACGTTCGTGATAAGTACTCCAACTTCTATCACATTAAAAAACAACAACAACAACTAAAAAACACATTCTTACATTTTATCCACCTGTGTATCTTCATTTCTTTTCCTTGAGATTATAAATTATTAACGCGATCATTGACAAACTGGGACCTTTTTTTTTCAGAACCGGCTAGACTCGGCGGCACATTTTTTTTTTTTTTTTTTCTCTGCTGATTCTGTAAAGTATTATTACTCTCAGAAAAGTAGAATATTGAAAAATGTATGTGTATTTCAAAACTAGTTAAATTTCATACAAATACGACATGAATCGATCACTGCAGCTTCGCTTTTCTTCTTCGATGTATGCTTCTCTATATAAAGATTTATCTACATTTTTTACGTAGTATGTCGGTTTGGTAGTGACGTAAAGCCATCCTTTTTTTTTTTTTTTTTACATTGGAATCACTTTGGGCACATGTTTGAGTTTCAGTAGGTTCAGTTTTTGTGTGTGTGTGTGTGTGTGTGTGTGTGTGTGTGTGTGTGCCTTTTGTTTTGCTTTTAACACCATTTTTTTCCCCCTCAGTCTCTTCCTTTTTTAATACTGAAATAGTGAGAGCGTATGGTTTTCTCTTCTTATATTGCATGGATGATGCCTTTTTTGTATGATGTCTTTTCTATATTTTTTTTCTTGTTCTTTCTTTCGATTGCCTTTTTTTCTTGTTTGTTTTTCGTTTTGTGGTCAGCTTTTGTTTTCTTTGTTTCTTTCTTTTTATTTTAACTAAAACTGCATGCTTCTTCTCTTTTTATTAACTTTTTTTTAAAAATATTTTTTCAGAACAGTCAGACATTTGCATTTTATGTAATCAGTCCCTGAGGAACAGTCCAGAAACAGTCACCCCACAGACAGAAAAAGGTGTTGCTGGTCTTCGGAAAGCAAGTCATAAGCGAGGGGAGACTATAGACTGTTTTTTTTTTTTTTAATCCTGGCCAGATCCTACACAAAATCTGTCAACACGAGTTCTGCAATGAATCGATCATTTAGTGCGATTTAAAATCACAAAAAACAGGGGTCATCCACTTTAAAGACACCCACTCTTCGCTCTTCACAAGCCAAATTTGACTTCTCCAGCAGCTGTCTCCTCTGTGGGACATCTGTGATGAATAACACACAAAAAAGGTGATGTCTGTGTGTATCAAATCCGTACAGCCAGCTGTCAAGCAAATTTGGAGCTTGCATGTTTGCAACGAGAACCTGGAGACAAATGGGTTCAAGCAGTAAAGGGGCGGATTGAGTATGCGCAGGACTTACATGCTGCTGATGCTGTTTTACCATCAACAATGCAATGTTAATTTCAGAACTGGAAGAAACATTCCACAAGCTTATCAGCCTACTACAGCAGAGGCAGAAAACAAAAAAGGGCGGCCAGAGGATGATCGAAGTTTGACTCGCAGCCTTTTCCAGAGTGGTCACTTATTTACAAGAAAATGATGATGAGCAATTAACAGTCGGTGATCTGTGCCAGAAAATGCGCGACTTTCTCGGAGATGGAGAGCCTTACTCCAAAGACCACATAAAAAAAAAACTGTCGAAAACTTTGGGGAGTGACATCATTATTACCAACATTCAAGGTAGAGCAAATGTTGTCACAATCCGGATGACTGCAGAGAAAATCTTAGATTAGTTTTGGAAGACTGAGACTGAGATTTCTTAGCTGAAAAATGAGAATTGTTGAAACCGCTGCCAAACTCCTATTGACCGATATCAAAGATCTGAATTACTCAAAGGAGATATACCCAACGAGAGAAGAGGTCAGTGATGTCGAAGCCAACGTTGATTATTTGCCGATTTCATTGCGTTTGTTTCTACAAACAATGATGCAGAATAAAAAGGCCTGTAAATTGAAAACAGCCTCCATTGGTCAAGCCATCATGCATGCCATCAGACCAAACTCTTTAATACCTCCCCTTCAAATAGGGCTTGGTGTGCAAGTGCATCATCTGCATGGATCCTGGTCTTTGGTTGAACTTCTAAACAAATTACGATTCCGCTCATCATATCATGAAGTTCAGCGCTTCAGACAATGCGCAGCTTCCAGCCAAGGCACAGATCTTGTCGGTGTAGGTCCTAATACTTTTTGTGGACCACAACTTGAGAACATTGGAAGGTTAAGGGATATTCCACGGGATGGGAATCATAGGAGTGGTACACCTGGTCAAAAACCGACGAAGCTGATCCCACACAGCACTAGTGTAACTGCACGCCAAACATCTGCCCTGGGTCAGATCCCACTCCGTTTCTTCAATACATCAAAGACTGACTTCTCTTCAAAGTTTGAAGAGCTTCAGAATTTCAGCTGTGAAGATACCACCAGGAAACTTGACCTGTTATGGAAAATATCGTGGCCTTCACGGGTACCACGTCCTGGTTGGTCAGGATTTATGCAAACTATATCAAATGGAGACTATCCTGGTCAGAGCACTATGACCTTTCTGCCCATGATAGACATGCAGCCCACAGACATGAGTTGTGTGTATTCCGCCCTCCACTTTGTCTCCAACCTTGCGGTCAAATACGATGTCAAAGCCAATCCTGACACTTGACCAGCCTTTGTGGTGGAAAGCGCAGTTGATTCTGGATAGATCTACTCTCGCTCATATTGCGACTAGGTGGATTTCATACACAGATCAGCTTTCTGGGCAGCATTGGCCATCTTTTGACAGGATCAGGGCTGCAGCAGCTCCTCGAAGTGATATATGCCCCAGATGCTGTTGTGCATATGTTATCGAGAAAGGCAGTTGCCAGAGCTGTGAGAGGACACTTACATGGTGATGCAGTTCTGAATGCCCTGGTAGCTTCCCACTTTTTTTTCCCTCCCAACTCCTGCATCCGAAGAAAAACAACTGTGACATGAGTATTCTCAGCAACAGAAACGAGCTAATTGAGGTGGAAAATGAAGTGCAGGAAGCAGACGGAAATAAAAATGACACAAACAAAGGAAACGGAAAGCCTGAATCTGAAGAAATGACAGTTAACGCCACAGAAGATTCCTGCCCTTCATCTTGTCTGGAACTTTTTGATCAGATTTTGGAGAAAGAGGTGTCTGCAGAAGTTATGGCTTCAAGTCAAGAAACTTGACTGGATTGAAGCAAAGTGTTTGATGAAAACAAAATTGAAGCTTCTCAGCAGCCACACATCACATCTTTGGCTTCAGTACATGGATATGTTGGACATCCTGAGGAAATTCATCAAAGGTGAACGGACAGGCAACTGGATGTTCTCTGGCCTGTGGAGAGTGCAAAGGAATTGGCTGTTCTAACTCCCCCTCTCTCAAACATGTTGCTGATAATGACATTAGTGATCTGCACGATGAAGGCCTGTTTGTGGCCCTTTGACATATCTGTGTATTACTTAGTTTGATATGGACAAAGGAACTCTATTTAGAGATTCACAAGCTCTAGTTCGGTAATTACACGCTGAATTATGTTGGATAATAGTGCTTCCAAGAACAATGTGTATATGTCAAGAAAAGCGCTATGGCTCCACCCTCAAAAACATTACCTGGACATCACATTCATCATTTTTTTTATCACACTATTATAATTATTATTATTTATTTGCTTAATGAATTTGAATGTATCTCATCAAGACCTTTCAAACGACATGCTAAATAATGGTATTTGCATTAATATCAGAAATGTTAGTGTTTTGTTCCATTGTGATGACGTCATTTCGTTTATTAGACCCCTTCCAATATTCCTATCAATGTACTTTTTTCATATGTGTTTCAGTGCTAGTACTCAAACTATTTAACATAAATTCAAAACTTTTGCAATTACTCCTATGTTTGAGACTTATTTTACATTTCTGGACTCCACTATCACAAACCATACAATATAAAGCCTACATTCTGTAATAATTCAAAACTCTTTTCAATATAAAAAAAAAGGCTTCTGAAAAGCTTAAAAATATGCACCAACAACGCAGTCCAGCAGAACGAAACCTGGTCCATTACAATCAGCATGGATACCAAAGTGATAATCATGAACAGACCCCTTAATCAGGTTTGCATCAAATGGGAATGGATTTTAATGAAGATCCACACAACTTGCATGTACAATGATATCCACTTAAACACAAACAGGCAAATGAACTAGCTCCTTTAACGTCTTAAAAAAAGATGTTTGCATCTTGTACAGTGTAGCACCAACAAGCTTCCTCCCTCGCATCCTAAAAGAAAACAACAACTACAAAAAAAGGTTGCCTCTTGCTAGAGTATAGCACCAACAAACTTGCTACTCTCAAATAAAAAAAAAAAAAAAAAAAAAAACTTGCATCTTCTTACAGTGTAGCACAAATAAACATGCTACTCTCAAATCTAAAAAAAAACATGCAACTGGTCAGTGTAGCACAAACAAACATGCTCCTCTCACATGCTCCTCTCACATCTTCAAAAATAGATACTTGCATCTTGTTCCAACAAATGTGCTCCTCTTGCATCTTACGAAAAGATATTTTGCATCTTGTTCACGTGTGTTCAGGTGAGGGATGGGGCTGCTGCCACATTTTCCACACCTCTTTGCAGTTCCTCTCATGTTCTTCCTGAACCAGGTTCAATCCACCACATCCCCCAGGTCTGCAATAAACAGGAACTATGGATTTGGGGTCACCCTTCACAGGAGATCCTGCACTGCTGCCATGTCACTTCACTGGCGTCTAGTAGTTCTCGCTTTGATTCAAAATACACAGGACGCCATATACCAAGACGCACACTAACTATTTCTGCTCTGTACTTCTGGATTGAAAACTGTCAGCACATCCACTTAACATTCCATGGATCTGTAAGACCTATGAGACCAGGACATCATCTTACATCCGCTCTTTGTTTCATGGACCTGTCAACATTCAAGACTATAACATCAGGAGATCATCTCGCATCCCCTCGATGTTCCAGGGATCTGTGGATATTAAAGACTGAGATCAGAACATAATTTGTTACTTGGATCTTTAGACACATTTGAAGACTGAGATCAGGACATCATTTCACATTCCCTGTATGTTCCTTGGATCAATCAACATTTAAGACTGAGATCAGGACATCATCTCACATCCTTTCTATGTTTCCATGGATATGTCAACATTGTGCAAAGACTATAACAACAGGAAATCAGACCTAACCAATTCATTAAAGGGCTTTGATCTGGACCTGAACCTGAGGTCACTGTGACAACTGGCGTGAATTAACAATGGATAGATGAAAAACACTTCTCTCTGTATTTTGCAACACTATGAAATCATGATACCCCCCTAATCAATACAGGAATTGCCTACAGATCTCTCTTACATGCTCACAGAAAGATCCTTAAGGTCAGGTTATCAATGACCAAACTGCAAACAGACAATTGGACAGAATCTTGCTTTGCTTGCTGTGAGAGAAAAAAACACCACACACACATACACATACTGGTTCCCAGCATACACACAGTGCAGTATTATTAGCTATAGCAACAGGAAATCAGACCTGTCCCCCCCCCCCTTCTTCCCCTTCACCCCCAAATTCTCCTTACCCCTCACCACACCCTACCCAACCCCTCATGGAAGGGGAGTGAGCCATCTTTAAAATCACCATGAACATTATTAGGTCATGTTCCAGTTGCCAGGCTTGACAAACGGGACTGGATAGTACTTGGAAGTACTTTATGCCTTGATGAATGAGGGGACTGACAACAAGTGGGCATCTTGATGTGACAATGAAACCTCCGTAAAATCACTGACACTGTTGGGTTACTGTGTTCCGTTATGCTGAATAAGGAAATCTTTTATGGTACTTTTCGTAACCAATGAAGCCAGGTTCCAATCCCAAGCACTCAAACCAGAAGCTGACATTCTTCACTGCTAGTCTTCATGTGAGGTTCTAGTCGTATATGCAAGTGTTTATTACCCTCTCATCCCCCCCCCCCCCCCCCCCCTCAAAAAAAAAAAAAAAAAAAAAAAAAAATAACCCACTCTCCCTCTTTCTTAGGATCCCTGTCCTCAACTTCCATGTTTTTTGTGGTGATGCTAAACTATAAATATACATAAATATAAGAGATAAATTTAATCCCCCCCCCCCCCCCACCACCACCAAAAAAAAAAAAAAAAAAAAAAAGTAAATTAAACAATACGTCAATAAATGAAGCTGTAAAAGAAGATGAAACAACAAAAAGTAAGAAAGTAAACAAGTAACAAATAAAAATAAAATAAACAAACAGTAAGAAAAGTTAAATGGTAAAGCAATTAATAAACAAGGTACACACGTAAGCACACGTCATCCACACACACACCACACACACACACACACACACACTACACTCCTCTGAAACGTTCATTTTGTCTGTTCCCACTGTATGCTTTTACATTAAAGCAAAACTACCAGCAAGAGCATTCAAATGGCACATTTTACATGTTTGATTTGTGAGCCAGAAAGGGAATGGGTTTCTTTTGGATAAAACTGGTTATAGTAAAATTAACTCACTTTGGGGAAAATGAAAACTGCAGGTATAATCTGATTTTATTCTGCAAAAGGTGACATACCTCTTTTCTGTACGTTTTTTTTTTGTGTGTGTGTGCTGAAATTACTTTCACATGCGTTGACTGAACAATTTGTACCAAAACATGACTTTTTTTTTTAGATGTTTACTTTTTACTCTAACATATATTCCTGGAAACTAAAAACAATTTGTGCCAATACAGTACTTCTGTTGATTATTTTGTTTTGACACAAAAAAACCGAGCAATACATTCATAGATGAGTGTTGGCACAAATAAAAATGGAAGCTAACAAATATCAAAAACAAAAACATCACTTATAGCTTTTTCATTAATACAGATACAGAAACCAAAAAAAAAGACGCAAAGGAGATTATTTTTTAAGCATTCATTTATGAAAAAAAAAATCTGAAGATTTATCGTTCTGACTCTAAGCCACAAATTTGTAATTTAATCTGTTTTCCATTAAAACCTTCCTTTTCACTTTATTTCGACACTTGTCCGTAAGGAAGTAAAACTGATTACATTTTCCAAGACGTCCAATTACCACTTAGAAAAGTAAAGCTAAATAAAAGCAACATTTGAGCAAAGCAAACCACACACATACCCAAAACAGATAACACATCAGAAAAAGCAAAAAAATGTATGGTTACAAAACCTGATGATACCTGAAAATGATTATAGAACATACAATTTCCAAACTGTTAATGTTTCGGTAAGTTTGGGAAAAAAACAAAACAAAACATCAGGATACTGGAAGAAAGAATCCAGTCATAGGGACTTGGCGATAAGGATCACATGACCATAAGATGACAAAAACATCCATCTCTGTGTCAAACTTTTGGACAAAATGTTACAAAGACTGGTGTGATAAAGCTTTCAATAAAAGTGCTAATCTCATGTTCAAAACTATCGGGACAATTCACGAAAATGTGAGCAACAGAATAATGAACCAAGTCTGGTGGTCTTTAAAAAAGATTTATAAAGCACATTTAAGCAGATAAATTTAAGGCCACGTACTGAGTGTAAATCTAGATAAATTTACTAAAAAGCAACTGGCTTTCATATAAGGCACTTGTTCCAAGTTTGGTCAGTATATGACACAATAAGCATCAGCAACAAGTCGAACTGAGGTGTCTTTGGTAAGGACAGATTCTGAGACAGCGCAAGTTAGCGTTTTACACAAGTTTTTTCAGAATTCGGAGTATAAGAACATGAAAGAAACGTATCTAACATCAGTTGCATTAAAAAAAAAAAAAAATGACCTGCGAGAAAAACAAACTGGTGGAGTCAAAGCAAAGCTACGCCAGTCAAAGTAGGCAGCCTACCGCCTAGGGTTTCTACTGCTACACACTGGTTATGTTTTATGCATAGTTGTCTGCATCTCACAGTGAAAGGATCTTAAGACAAAGAAAGTGAATTTTCGAGCTTTAACAGCTGTTTCTTTCTTTTTGAACATTTTCTTTAACAAGATTTCCCCACCAAGATTTAATGATTTTCCTTTCACTTATCAATAAAAGTTGTCCGGGAAAAAAAAAAAAAAAAAAAAAACTGGAATGGTGCTGGATGCGACTTCTTTATTTAAGAAACCAAAAAACATTTCAGTCAGTCAATTCTGAATAAACAAAAACGTTAGGGAAAAAAAATATAAGAAATGCTGTTCTGAATAAACTTTACTTGTGTGTGGGTTTGACAGCCATGCTGCCACAGATTATTGTCCACACTCTCACAGAGGAGCCAATGGCTCTGGTTCACGGTACTGGCCAAGGGGAATGTACTCCACACCTGGATACCCAAAGGCAACAGGGCCCACGACTTGCAAAGCATTGGAGGTGGCCATGCGTGGTGGACCCGGAACGATGATGACATGACCCGCAGACCATAGCGGACCTCCTCGGTTGGGATGGGCTCTGCTGTTTCTGCATCCACGATTGAAATCACATCTGGAACCGAGGCCAGAATCTGGAGTTCGGCCCCTTTCTGTGAATGGTAATCAGAAATGTTTTCTGCTATTATTCAGCTTAAAGACAAATTCAGCTGAAAGACAAAACATACAAATGCTCTCACTCTCTCTCCCCCTCTCTTTCTCTCTCTCTCTCCAAGATTCTCCCACAAATTATAGCCAATTGCCTCACTATTTTAGTCCATTACAAGCAGCAATCCACACACACACACACACACACACACACACACACACACACCACTCATTCATTTTTGCACCCCCCTACTTCATCATGATCTGCTGCCTTCTTCCCCCCCCAAAAAAAAACAAAAAAAAACACCCAAAAAAAAATCAATTCATTTAATTTATATTTGCCATTTGACCTTAGCATAGTCTTAAATTAAAAAAAAATCCATTTCTTTTTAATTTACACCAGTTATTTGACCTTACCACAGTCTTAACAAATCAATCCATTTACTTCTAATATTGCCGATCTTCAGAATTCTTTCCCACATTCTCCATGCCACACACAAATCATGACCTCTGGCAACAGCAAATATCTACAGTTACTTTCCTTACACCACAAGTAATCCACACTGTATTCATTGCTAATATCATGCCAGACATTTTGTTGGTATTTAAATGAAAACACCAGAAGTTAAATCAATGTCTTCCATCTGTTGAGCTACAAACTAAGTAGAGTAGAAAGAAACTCGTGGAGAGAGCGTGGCAGCAGAGCGTCCTCAGAAGAGAAGCCCCCTTCAAGCGACTGTTTCGGCCCTTATCTCCTGACACTCTGGGGGGTTGGGCCACACCCGGTTCATGACTCCGGATGTCCCTCTGCTGCCCTTTTTTTTTTTTTTTTTCCCATGGGATGAGCCATGACTGGGATTCGAACCCATGCCCTTCTGGACATGCTCATTTCCACTTAATGACTCGCGCACTAACCACTGAGCCACAGGGACACCTGATATTTGTAGGAAAGTTAAGCCTTATGAAGTTCACTTTTGTTCCTCCTTGACCAGATCCACTTGAACACCTCTCTGCCGCTTCTGCCATTGCTTTCAGGGCTCTGGTTTTTTCCCTCCCTGCAACTGAGAGCTGTTTCATGAGGCTGTATGCAGACGTTCCCACAAACCCCCTAGCTCCAATTTCTGCAGTGAGGACTTTGACCTGATAGCCTTCTCTCCTCAGGCTGTTTGCCAGATCAGCATACTTTTCAGTCTTGTGGATCTGAGCTGCCTCCATTCTGTTCTCATATGGCACCGTGAGCTCAATCATGATCAGCTGCTTGGTTGACTGAGAGTGTAATACTATGTCTGGTCTCATGCCACTCTTGCTGATAACAATAGTTTTCTGACAAAAATCAATGGTAGTACTCATCCTTGGGTATTACATCCAGTCTCAATAGAAGACGACACTAAAGCAAAGTGGCAATAACCAGTGTGGAACGCACTATTAATGTCTTCAAAGAAAAAACTTTCAAATTCAAATTATCTTAAGTCTGAATGATATAACAGTTTGAAACCGCACACACACACACACACACACACACACACACACACACAAAATGGTGTTGTGGTATTTCCTAACCCCAATCGATATCCCATATTACACATAGGTAACAGCTTTAAACTGAGATGGCAAAAGCAGCACAACGTGGTCAAGTACATCTGATTCATACACATTTTTGTATCATTCAAAACTTCTCATTTGTAACAATAACAACATTAAACATGAGCTTTTATTTCGCAGATTATGCAAGTAATCTAAGCGCTATAGAAAATCAACGAAAACTATATTCGGATAAAAGTGAAATGGAAAACATATGTTTGTCAAAGGTCTGGCTGGCATCTACATAATGCACCGTAAAGCCCTGTAATGCGGTCTGAAAGTTAAAAGTTAGATCTCAACTGCTTGTTATCAACCTCCCTGATAATCATGGAATAAACAACAGGATTATCTCTTCACCCCTATCACACACACACACACACACTCACACACACACACCATCATCATCATCATCATCATCATCAAAGAGAAGACAGGAGACCCTGAAAAAGGAAACGGTAAAGCAAAAAGAAAATGACCATAAAAAAGAGCCAATAATTAAAAAGAAAAGAAAAAGACTTTAAAGAAAAGACTTGAGACTCAACAATCAAAAATCTTTAAAAAAAAAATCATGAAAGACAGAGGTGAAGATGGAGAAATATCACCCTAGGAAAGATGCTGTTTCACTTTCTCAAAATCTATGTGAAGAGTCACAAGCCCACGTCCATCTCACCTCGTTGACCTGCCGCACCACCAGGTTCTCATTCTGAAAGTCCAGCACCACACGCATCTTCTTCTCTGCCCCAGACAGCTCCTCTCCTGCCAGAGCCGGGTCGTACTCCACCCCGTCAATATGAACACGTCCCCGGTTAAACGCTCCGCTGGTCTCCGTGTCACGTCACAGATTTTTCCCACGATGAGAGGTTTGGCATCCTCCACTTTCAATAGGGCCTGAATGGGATTCTCTTTGTTCTGTCTGGCTCGTAAAATGCTGTCACCAATGGCCCACACACGAGAAAAGGACCTGAAACATTTCATGTATGCTGTGAAAATATAGACAACCTAGTGTCCATTGATAATTCTATGTTGGGAGGAATATTTCTTCCAGATGCAGCAATAAACACAGACATTTTATGTATGCTGTGAAAATGTAGGCAACCTCTTGTTGGTTGACAATTCTAGGTTGGGAGGTACGTTTCTTCCAGACGCAGCAATAGCAATAAAACACACACACACACACACACACACACACACACACGTACACACACACACACACACACGGAGGTAACAGACCAATATACACATGCAACCAGGCACAGGCACTTGTACACAAATGAACACACACACACACACACACACACACACATGCATGCATGTGCAGAGAGAGATATAGAGAGAAGGATCTATCTACCCAAGGATCTACAGTCCAGCAGTTTGTTGATGTTCCAAAATGTTGTTGCTCTTTATGTGGAAATGTGTAGATTGAGATATATCGACTCACATGCAGACGATACTTCACTGTTTCTGAGCTATGAAAAAAATGGGTTTATTTTTTTCAAATCATGATCATTTTTCTTTTCGTCTTCGCGTTTCTATCTCCCATTTGAAAGGTTTGTTTCTCTCTTTTTTTTTTTTTTTCATTTTGACTGAATATGTAGCTGGTCTACATTATGAATCCTAAAGTTACAGTTTGTCATGCACTTTCTAAAATGCACTCAATAATATTATGTATATACATCATAAAACAACCAAGAAAAAGCATGGATTCCTGCCCAATACTTTGGACGAAACGACTTGGGGCTTGATGCAAGATAGACTGGAGAGAGCTGTCCCCCATCCCCAGCACATTTCCTTGTAAATTAAAACCTGAACATGAATGTTGTTGCCTTCCAGAAGTTCGGCCTAGTATGTCAGCTGTGTATGGAAAATGTGTCATCCACAAACATAACAGAATTGGCAACAAAGATTTGTAAACAGTTCTTGTGTCGCATCTTTTGAAGTAAGATAAAAGTTGAATCTCTGTCAAGGGAGTGAAACTCTCACAAAGGGGCCTTCAGCTCTTTAGAGGAAAAGAATGCTGCACGCGGTGGAGAAATAGGTAATGGGCCAGTTAGCAGCAGCGCCCTCACCTAGCGCATATGGTCAAACTGTGTCAAGGAGGTTGAAGTGGTCAGGTAATTAATTGTCACATGACAGATGGCAACTACGGTGGTGAAGACCCTCCCAAGTTCGAACCTACCCGACATCGAAAGGGAGCAAAATTTAACCACCAGGACCTCAGAGCATCAAGTGGGCACTAAATACTCAGTCAGGTGAAGTTGCTTTGTAAACAGACCTTGAAGAGCAGGAATCCTGGGCTTGTTCAGATGGTACTGCCGTGGAACACTGTGTTGATGCTTTGTCAGGCTAGTTGAATGCGTGTGGACATTGTTGTCGTACCTTTCTCTAGGATAATTACTGTGTTAAAGTGGCTACCGGAGTCGGCGGGAATTCTCGATGTCCATTTGGTGCGAAGTGGCTGTTTCCTAAGCAATCTTTTTTTTTTTTTTTTTCTAGTATTGATCTTTAATGTTTTGATTGTTCCATTTTGTGTAATTGGAATTTTCAAGTGTAATTATAAGTAGCAAGAAACTGTATTTAGAGTTCTCAGTCGGGTTAGGAGAGAAGTGAATGCGTGGCATCCCATTCCCAGAGAGAGGTGAATGGTTGGTGGGTGCATGAGTGCACATATATGTGTGTATGAGTGCAGAGATAACCTTGGTGTGTTAAGCCTGACTAATAATACATCAACTTAGTACGCTGAAGCAATACCATCATGATTTCCCCCATCCCTGACAATCTCCTTGTAACAAAAAGAAAAATCCAGAGAGCACCAGGACAAAACTATATCCAGAATATACTGACGAGTTCCGATCCAGCGGACGAAAGGCCTCGGAGCAGGCAATACAAATAGATCTGCCTTCAGAAGGGATTGCGATGGTTCCCTCATGCTGCTAGTGAAGAGTTTTCATATCTATAATATATTTCTTAATTTCATTTTCCCAGTTTCTTCATTTTCACCCCTCCCCCCCTTAAGTCCAAATTTTTGCCAAGTCGTTACTATGATGACAGTTGAGTTGTTGGCCTGTGCTTGTTTTTTTCCCCCACTATTAGATTGCTTGTCTTTGTATTTGTCTGACTTTATTCAAGTTTAAAAGGCTGTGCCAGTCTTGAATAAAAGTTACTCTGTGTTAGGTTTTCTTACGGGAGCAAAAGTTACCCCTACTTGTTTACTGTTTATTGTTTACTGTTCCCTGCCTCATTTCATTTTTCATTTTGTTTTGATTAAATCAAGGTTATTTGTATTTGTTTCTGTCCGTCTTTGTGTTTGTCTTTTTATCTCCCTTGCATCCTTGGGTGGATCCTCAAGCGTAGGCTCAAAGATTGTCCCCTATTTTACATTGTTTTCATAATGTCTTTAGTTTTTCAGCAACTGTTTTCCTCCCACACTTTCGTTTGGTTTTATTTACTACCCTTTGCTGGCTGCTTTTGGGGTGCTGCTGTAATTTTCTTTTTTAACCCTTGGTGGTGAGAACACCATGGTATTATGGACGGTAGTGTGTCTGTATTTGAGGCCGGGACCACAGACACAACCAGCCACGTCTCCCTGATGAGTTCCAATCCAGCGGATGAAAAGCCTTGGAACAGGCAATACAAACAGATCTGCCTTCAGAGGGATTGCCCTGGAGCAGGCAATACAAACAGACCTGCCTTCAGAAGGGATTGCAATGGTTCCCTCATGCAGCTAGTGAAGAGTTTTCATATCTATAATGTATTTTCTTAATTTCATTTTCCCAGTTTCTTCATTTTCACACCCCCCCCCCCCCCCACCCCCATAAGTCCAAATTTTTGCCAAGTCATTACAATGAAGACAGTTGAGTTGCTGGCCTGTGCTTGTTTTTTCCCCCACTATTAGATTGCTTGTCTTTGTATTTGTCTGACTTTATTCAAGGTTAAAAGGCTGTGCCAGCCTTGAATAAAAGTTACTCTGTGTTAGTTTTCTTACGGGAGCAAAAGTTACCCTGCCTGTTTACTGTCTATATCCAGACATGCGTACAAGAAATCAGCGCTTCTTGAAGTGTATTGCTCCTCTGACATTTACCTTACAGCAAACAACTGTTCTTGATCTGTAACTTTGCCATGCGATTTGTGGTCAGTCAGATTTACATTTTTTTTTTTCTCTTTTGCTTTCATTGTGAAGTTATGGACTGGACTTAGCTGCAATCAGGTCAGATCAAACCACTTTTTTCCCGCGTTATGTATCCAAAATCTTTGTAAAATATGTTTACATTAATATCATGTTTATTCATACATCTGTCAACCTGTCATACCTTGTAAAGCTGGAAGAATCTGTTGTAACATCAATGTAATGTTGATTCAAACTTTGAATGTTTGGATGGAATCCTTTTTTCAGAGCGAACAATGTATATGAAGCAGTAAGAGTTAATACATTCATCAGTGTAGCTGGACAAAAGATATATAAACTGCAGCAATCATTGCTATCACACACACACACTCTACAAGCAAAACTCTTGATGAAATTTTAAAAAAAGCTTTGAAAAAAACAACATTCAGCAACAGAAGACAGTTATTTGTAGAAAAGTCACGTTTTATGCAGGGAAACAAAGAGACGATCCAGCAGCAGAAATAATAAGATTAGCATCAGATTGTGAGCAAAGCTTTCAGAGACAAAGTTTGCCATAGACCGACACTGAAGCCCTCAGAGAAAGCTCAGAAGTGAAAGAAGGCTATCCTGTAACAAAGCAGCTGAAATCGCACCTGCACACAAAGCCATTCTGCATAACCTTCTCAGCAGCAATATGCATAGAGTAAGTTTAGACAACAGAGTGTTAGGCCACCCACGGAAATGCCAGACTAGCAGTGTGACTGAAGAGTGGAAAATGCCTTGCCCAGCTGGCAGCAGACAGAATGCACAGGGCGCTGTAATGGTTCAACATTCTTGCAGAATTTGAACGAGAAGACATATGACTTAGTTTTATGACTTTTTATTCTTTTGGTCGGCGCAATACAATCTCGAGCTTCTTGCTCGTACTTTGTTAAAACCGGTGTCCGGAGTTCAATCATGGGGGCTCGTCCTCTTCTGCGCATGTCCGCAGTTAGCACTATTTCTTTAAACTGAAATACTATAGAAAATAATGTGAACGAAACATTACATCCCTCCCTGGGGTGAATAGATAAAAACTTAGAATTTTTTTTTTTTTTGTCGCGACCGGCTTTTTACAATCGCGATAAAAATGGATCAAAATACAACCCCCTGATGGACAATATAGGTTCGATCAAAAATTTCGAAAGATGTACATCAGCGGATATAGTCTTTAAACTTGGATGGCGGCTGTTTTGTTCTTCGAGATCTTCGGGCAGGACCAGAAGCAGGAGACCCTTCAGATCCATGTGGCAAGGCCTGGGCAGCGGGTGGAGGCTTCCTGGCAACAGGGACATCACCAGGCAGCATCAGCTGGGGCGTATCTGGAACAGTCCTTGGGGCATGGACTGCAGCAGGTGGCACTGTGTCCCTGGGTATGGACAGCAGGAGTAGCAGCAGCTAATGGAGTCTTGAAGCTTGGTTCTGCGTCAAGCTTGTCTCTGGGGACTGGCGTTCCTGAGCTTCTGATGCAGGCGTCGTCATCACTTCTGGAATCTTTTTAAAGTGGGACGAGTTGTTGCGGGTGATGGAGCGCCTGGCGTTGGAAGCTGTCACCATTGAACCTTGACGAGCTGTAACAGTCATGGGCTCAGGAGAAAATGGAGTGGTGAGCTTGTTCTCCTTTGGCTGCCTTACCAGAACATTGTCTCCAAGCTTGATGTCAGGATAGGATGAATTGCGAGATTCATCTGCTGCTGCTTTCATTTTCGTCTTCCCTTCTCTGTCTTTCAGCCTTATTTTGAGGTCTTGATGGTCTTGTAGACCAGAGGCTGAGGTTTCGGGAAGGCGTGTGCGAATCTTTCTCTTGAAGAGAGCTTCAGCTGGAGACACTCCCGTTGTTGAGTGGGGTGTTGCTCGATAGTTGCGTAGAAATGAGTACAGTTCTTGCTTCCACGCTTTTTTTTTTTTTCCATGTGTGCTGTTTGTATGGCTTTTTTGAGTGTAGCCATCATTCGCTCTGCTCCGCCGTTGGCTTGAGGCCACAAGGGTGTGATCTTCCGATGGTGAAATCCAGAATATGAGGCAAAATTTCTGAAATCCTGAGAGTTGAAGGGTGGGCCGTTGTCTGTCTTTACAACTTCGGGAACACCATGCCGAGCAAAAATGGCATCTAGCTTAGGGATGGTAGATTTGGCGCTGGTTGTAGACATGATTCTACCTCTGGGTACCGGGAATAGTCATCCACAACAACAAGCAGATAGTCACCCGAAGGGAATGGTCCACAGAAATCAACGCTGACTTCTTTCCATGGGGAACTGGGTAGTGGGGACATGTGGAGGGTTCTGTGTGATTTGAGGGAGTGGTTGCGGCACAGGGCAAGCATGACCTGATTTTCGCATCAACGAATTTGTCCATCTGTGGGAACCAGATCTTCTCCCGCAGCAAACTCTTGGTTTTCACTAAGCCTTGATGTCCCTCATGTGCTATGTTGACTACTCTGTGTTGAAGAGCTTGGGGAATCACAATCTTATTGCCTCGCAATATGATTTCAGAGTTGTCACACAAAGAAAGTTCATCTCTTACAGTCTTGAAGATGAGAAAAGCAGTGATGATGTCTACAGAAGAGTCTTTTGGCGTTTGCCACTGGTTGGTTTGCAGTGCTGTTTTCACTGCTCGAAGAGTAGGGTCAGCTGCTGACATTTTGGAAATCTCCTCACTGGTCATGGCTTTTGGAGTTGAATGCTCAGTGATGAAATTGATGTACTCCTCTGCAACTTTGGTTTCATGGGCTGTCTTGGTATTGGCTGAGGTCACTGGATGACGGCTCAAGAAATCTGCTGGATTTTCATCTCTGGTTTGTACTTCAGGACAAAACTGTATGACTGAAGTCGGATGTTCCATCTCTCGATCCGCGCGTTGGTGTGAGATGTTGGCCGGTTGAAGATTCCTTCTAACGGCTTGTGATCAGAGATGACTGTGAACGTCTGGCCGAAAAGGTAGAGGTGAAAGTGTTCACAAGCCCAAACTACTACCGCTAAAGCCTCTCTCTCTGTCTGGGAATAGCGAGTCTCTACATCAGTGAGTGCACGGCTTGCATAGGCTATGACCTTCCTCTGACCTCTCTTGTCCTCTTGCACCAGGATGGCACCTAGACCAACAGGACTAGCATCAACAATGATCTCTGTTTTGGACTTGTCATCAAAGTATGCCATTGTCTGTGGGTTGGTGACTTGATCCTTCAGCTTGTTGAAGGCATCTTCTTGGTCCTTTGTCCATTTCCATTCAGTCCCTTTTCGCGTCAGATCTCTCAGCAGTTTTGTCACGTCTGCGTACTGGAGAATGAATCGGGAAATGTAGTTTGTCATGCCAAGAAAACTGCGAACTTCCTTCGGAGTTGTTGGCCTCGGCATCTTCTTGATGGCATCAATCTTCTTCGCATCTGGAGACATGCCGTCCTTGCCGAAGATGAAGCCGTAGAACTCGATGGTCTCTTTGTTGAACTCACATTTTCCCTTGTTCAAAGTCAACCCTTTCTCTCTCATGCGATCCAGGACTCGTATGAGTGTTCTGTCATGCTCTTTCTGGTCACGTCCGTGAATCAAGATGTCATCGCTTGTGTTCAGTGCATCTGGAATGTCACTGAGAGTTTCTGCAATCATGTTTTGGAATATCTCTGCTGCGCTGGTACACCAAAGTTGAGACGTTTGTAGCGACGTAAACCAGCATGAGTAGTGAACGTTGTGATGTTTCTGGAATCTTCATCAAGTTCCAGCTGATGATATCCCGAGTTCAGATCAAGCTTGCTGAATACTTTTGCCTGGTTCAGCTGCATCAGGATGTCGTCGACCGTTGGCATGATGTGTCTTGTTCTCTTGATGGCTTGATTTGGGAGTCTCATGTCCACACATATCCGTATTTCGTCTGGATTTTTCGGCTTGGGTGCAGCAACGATGGGTGATACCCATGGTGTTGGTCCGTCAACCTTCTCTATGATATCCAGATCTTCAAGGCGTTTCAGTTCCTGTTCCACCTTCTTCCTCAGATGGAATGGAATACGTCTGTGTGGCTGGCAGACAGGTTTGACTTCAGGGTCAATGTGTAGTTTCACCTTCATGTCCTTCATCTTGCCAATCCCTTCAAAGAGATCAGGATAGGAGTCAGGGATATGATGTTGACAACTGTAGGCAAACTGGATCAAACCCCAGTTTTGTGCAGTCGATGAGCTCAATAGGTTACCCCCTGAGTGTGACCTAACTACAAAGAAAGTCTCTTTCTTCACTTGAGTCTTATGCTCGACCGTAGCTGTAGCTCTACCAGCTATGACCAAGGGTGTAGTCGAACCATATGCGTAAATCTTCGCTTGTGTAGGTTCTGGCTGTAAAGAAAGCTTTTGGGCTGTCTCCCTGTCAATGATATTGACTGATGCGCCTGTATCAATGAAAAATTTTACTGTCTTCTTGTTGACTGTCAGGTCTACAGTAGGAGTCTTTCCAACTCCAAAACAGTACTCATCATCACTCTCTTGTGCTGCATCTGGGCATGGCGTTTCACCGCTATCTTGCGTCACTCGACGAACTCTTCGGCCTTGGGGCTCTCTGTTTTGGGCTTCTCTGCCTTGGTTGGATCTGCATACTGCAGCATAATGTCCTAGTTTCCCGCATGCTCTGCATCTCCTGTCTTTAGCAGGACAATCTCTTTTAGCATGTCTTTCTTTGCTGCCGCACCATCCACAGGTTTTCTTGTTGGTTCCCCTAGCTTTTTGTCCTTGAGTCTTGACATTCGTGCCTCTCTTCATGAAGTTTGCAGTCTCTGCTGTCTCCATTTCTTTGGCTTGAACATCAGCTAACTCTAACGAGCGTGCTAGTTTGAGTAGGGCTTCCAAGTTCATATGTTCTTGAAGCGCTCTGCGTCTCAGCCTGTTGGAGGTACAACCTTGCAGAATTTGGGCTTTGATCTCTCTGTCTAAGTCTGCAAATTCACATGTGGACCCCAGTTGTCTAAGTCTTGTGCAAAAAAACTATCAACTGACTCGTCTGCAGCTTGTTTTTCTTGACGAAACTTGAAAGTTTCAAAGTCCACACTTTTCTTAGGTTCTAAGTAGTCAGACAGAGACTTTTTGAGTGCCTTATACCCATCTTCAGAGTCATCTCCCTTTTGTTCATCAGTAAAAGTCTGCTATGTCAAACACCTCATCACCCAGACACATGCAAAAGTAAGGCCTTCTTCCTAGCTGGATTGTCAAGTCCCATTGCCGTAACCATGATTTCAAACCTAGCAATGTACTTTCGCCAACGAGTACCAGGATTCTGTTCTTCACCATGAATTCTAAACTTCTCAAAGTTCGGAATAGCAGCCATTTTCACAAGAATTGAGAAAATGAGAATGATTTCACCGACCTTAATTTCGACGTGTGTGGTGTTTGCGTAGTCTTACTGTTGTAGAGGCGTCGTCTGCTTTAAACGTATGACTGATGTCGACTGTGGTAGCCTAACGTGGGATGAGTTTTCTCTTCACCGTGTTGGTCCGGATCCTCGTCGCCAATGTAATGGTTCAACATTCTTGCAGAATTTGAACGAGAAGACATATGACTTAGTTTTATGACTTTTTATTCTTTTGGTCGGCGCAATACAATCTCGAGCTTCTTGCTCGTACTTTGTTAAAACCGGTGTCCGGAGTTCAATCATGGGGGCTCGTCCTCTTCTGCGCATGTCCGCAGTTAGCACTATTTCTTTAAACCGAAATACTATAGAAAATAATGTGAACGAAACATTACAGGCGCAACCACGGGTGTTAGACATTGTTCCAGATATGGACAGCAACAGGATGCATCTACATGCAAGTTAAAATCATTCAAGTGTCATGTTTGCTACAAGAAAGGTCATTTGCGCAGTATGTGCAGAAGCTGTCACAAAAATACAGATCATTTCTGGGACACAAAAGGGTGAACAGAAGCATGATTCTGACAGAAGTGAAGATGAGGAGCAAGAAGCTTTGTCAAGTGGGTATGTTTTGTCACTGACAGGAAGGAAAAAAACCACAGACAGTCAGCACGAAAGTAGACAGTAAGAATCTTACACTTTAGACAAGCACAGAATCAGCCAAAAGCATCACAAAGAAAGACACTTTCATTGAAAATTCAGCAGAAGCTGCCCAAGAAAATGCATGTAAAGCTGACTTCCTACTGATGTGCACAGTTACATCTGCAGAGTGGGATAGTTATTGTAGTAACGCACAATGAACAGCAGGCAGACCTTGGACTCCCAGCAGCAGATTAGCCACCAATGCAGGGTGGGACAGTTATTGTAGTAACACACAATGAACAGCAGGCAGACCCAGGACTCCCAGCAGCAGGCTAGCCAGCAACGCTGGGTCAGGATTGGCTTCCAGAAGTGCTAAGGGACAGGCAAGCCATCTGTCAAGTCAACAAGTTGTCAACTGACGCTGGATGCTGTCAAGAACAAGCATGAAGAAGTGTTCAGAGAGGAGCTACGCACTACGAAGATCAAGGTCACACTCCTGCTGAAAGATGGGAAGAACAAATCCAAGTTCTGCATAGCAAGATTTGTTCCTCATCATTATTAAGAACATTTATAAACCTAATTAACTGAAAGGCCTTTACAATAAACAAGAACACACATCCAATTACAAGCCAACTATATCAGAACAACAGGCAGCAAGCAAACAGCTCATCCCGCAGTTATAAATTAAACTGCACCCATGCCTACCACCACCCAGCCTCTCCCTCCCACACTCCATCTCCATCTGCAACTGACCTCTCAAACAAACATGATTAGTATTAGCTGAAGAGACACAGGTATCCAAACACATAAGAAACTCCTGAAAAAAATATTCATATGTGTCAGTCAGATGGAAAAAAAAAAAGTTTTCAAGTTTGGCTTCAAAGGGGGCACCTCGCCCAAAGTTGGAAGAGGAACTTAAAAGACTGGAGTAGGAATGTCCTACAGAAAATGCCATAAAGTGCTTTGGCATCTCCTACATTTGTCGTCCCTTAAACAATCATGAGGTAAAGATCTCTGAAGTCTACAAGGTTCATTACCATTCACTCAGTTTTGGATGTTGATCAGTATCCATTTTCAAAGTCCACTGATTGTTTTGCTAAATTAGCTGGAGGAGAATTTTGTTCCAAATTAGAACTCAAACAGGCCTATCACCAGATGGAGGTAGAAGAACAGTCTGAGCCACAGTTGACCATCAACACTCATAAGGGGCTGTATCAACATCATCATCTTCTATCTGGTATTGTTTGAGCCTCGGTTATATTTCAGCAGAACATGAAACTACTATATTTAAGCAGACCATGAACAACCATATTTCAGCAGAACATGGAACAATGATACTTCAGCAGAACACTGAATGACAGAATGTGGAACCACCATATTTCAGCAGAACATGGAAAACCATATTTCAGCAGAACATGGAACAACGATATTTCAGCAGAACACTGAACGACAGAATGTGGAACAACCATATTTCAGCAAAACATGGAGCAAACTGTTCAGGGCACTCGGTGAGTGGTCTACCAGGATGACATCAAGGTGATCAGATCAACTGTGGAAGAACATTTGACCAGACTGGATCTTGTGCTGGTAAGACTAGAGAAATATAGACTGAGAAACAAGTATGAGTTTTGCAAAGACAGGTACACTATCTTGAACATGTCTTTTGGCAGAAGAACTACAGCCACTGGCAAACAGAAGTCAAAGTAATGTCAGATGTACCTACACCAAACATGGTCGCAGAAATGCAACGTCGGTGGCATAAGGGTTAAAGAGCTGTATTCCTTTCTTGGCATTGAGCAGTACTATGCCAAGTTCTGCCAAATCTTTGAGCTTCTAAAGAACTAGATGCCATGGGTGTGGACTTCAAACTGCCAGAATGCCTTCGAGAAAGTGAAGACTCAGCTGATATCTGTCAAGGTTTTGACACACTTTGTCCTGTACCACCCTTTGGAGGTCTGCGCCTGTACCCATCGTCAACACAGCGCAGACCTCCAAGGGTGGTACAGGACTGCTCAAAAGGCAGGTGAAGACCGTGCTTCTCTGGGTCCTCCCCAGCACCTTCGGGTGTTTTCTTTTTCTTCTGTCAAGGTTTTGACACACTTTGATATAAATCTTCAATTCTGGTTGGAGTGTGATGCACTACTGAATGGACTTGAACCACTATTCAGCCATGTAATGGCTAATGAAAGCAATTGCCCCACTGCTTACGCTTCAAGAATACTGTACAAGGCAAAAAGAAATCATGCCCAAATTGAAACGGAAGCATTATCACTGGTTTCTTGCAGAAGCGTCATGAATGCCCCAGTGCAGACAAGCTTTCCAGACTTCCCCTGGAGAACCACGTCAAGACTGCAGCAGAAATCATAATTTTTAACGTCAATATGCATGTCAAGCTACAATGACTAGTCAGCAGATGGCCGACATTACCTGCAAAGACCCAACCTTGTCACCGACACTGAACGAATGGCCAAGTCTTAAGACCGATCCAAATCACTGTTCAACGATCACCATGAAATGCGAATGGAAGAAGGAGTGTCATAGCTGGGTCTGCAAGTGGTTATTTCAGAACCACTGCAAACCAGGATCCAGGTCAAACTCAATGAACAACATCCAAGGATCTGCAGGAAGAAGGCCCTGGCATGCAGTCACGTTTAGTGGCCAGGAATTGACCAGGGCACTGAAGACTTGGGGCGAGATGCCAGATAGACTAGAGAGGGATTTCCACCATCCCTGGTATACATTATCATAGATTAAACCCTGGACATCAATTCTGTCATATTCCAGGAGTTTGGTATTATAAGTCATTTGTGAAGGATACAGTTAGTCACTCAGTAACATACCGGTCAACTTGAAGTTCTGCCAAATAACCAGATCCCATAATCTCAACTGAAAACATGGGTAACTATCTTACATCCAATTGAAAGACAAACTGCTGTTTGAACATGAGTTCGCTGACAAAATTTCATTATTTAGCAAATCCAGTCATAAACATGGACGTGAATTCGTTTGATGTAGAAATGGTGTACAAAAATGCAAACACATGACCTGTGCTGAATTGTGTGCCGAAATCCTGTTCTAGCAAACAGGCTTACCTCTTAAAGAAAATAATGCATGATCAGCATAAGGTTGATCCTTAAAAAATGTGTTGAAAGAGAATGCACCTGATAATAGTTGATTCCATGACAACACTGTTCTTGATGGCAGCGATCGCCAGTCCTGCTGCCGATCCCATCTGCATGGACACGTCCCGAAAATGGGTCCTCCACCTGTCGCGGTGTTTCGGCCTTGAGAATGACGGCCCTTTCGTCCCTTGTCGTCCACCAGCGTGGTTGGGTAGGGCTTCTCCCCATGGATGAAAGGAAGGAACATCTGGACAAACCACCATCCGATTACACCCTCAAGGACAGGCTGACAGGGCTGCTGTGACAGACCTGTGAACAACAGGGACGTGGACATTGTCCCAGCAGCCATCAATCAGGGCATTCAATGGGAAGTGATTTCTCCAAATATTCCAAGATATCCTGGAACTGTCATGTTCCATTACCTCAGTGTACACTGACATGGAGCAGAGAATGCTAACCATTTTAACTAAAACTCTGCAGTATTCTGCTGTTAACTGGTTAACTACCCTTCTGCTTTGTTACACGTGACTGTTTCACCCTATTCCAACCTCTGGTATGACTCTTCCTCTTCGCCCCATATAAATACTTGGGAAGCTCTAAGTGTTACACTTCTCCATTGGATGAAATGTGCTAAACCAAACATGGTCATCGATTGTAAAGTCTTTCAATCAGAGTCCTTACACTTAATTTTTTCTTCCTTTCCAGCCTGTGCTGAGCGTGTGCCTCTCAGTGACTCTGGCACAGCACTGTCCCTGAAGCATGAGTAGAGCCATCTCAGTGGGCCTGGCTGCCAGTGAATCCACAGCACCAGCTCAGACAGTGATGCAGACAGTACAGGTGTGTCGGCACTCCCTTCACACCTCCATGGCAGAGACCAACAAGTGGGGGAAGAAGAAAAGAAAGCAAAGGTTGGAAAAAAAAAAAAAAAAAAGAAGTGGGAAGTCGGTGACCATGTTGCACACGGATTCCTAAACGCAGCAGATCAGGGAGATGACCATAGTGGTCAGTTGAATACCAACAACACACGACCAGAAACATGCATAGCACACTATTTTCTTTACCTGATTTTTATACACAATGTTGGATTTTTCCCCCACTACAGCATACTTACCGACTTCAATATATGTTTGTTTGGTGCTCTAAACTATCAACTTGAAATTTAGGGGGAAAGTTGATAGTTAAAGCGCATGTTTGATCTTCTGTGTGCATGTACATTTCACCAGTGAAGTGTGGTCAGCCTCTACCAGATCTCAACAATAGATCTGTGAGGTGTTCCTTCCTCCTTTCAACCCTCCCCTTTCCTGCCTGCTTCCCCCTGCCCCCCAGGCACTCCTGGAACTGGCACGTGTAACCAACACCTGAAAGTCACTGGTCTCTTAACCATGCAAAGCAAACGCCCAGGGAAGGCTCAGGACGGGAGTCAGACTGTCCCTAACTTATTCTCTTTCTTTGTCATGCTCTCAGGTGGTGCCAGACTGCAGCTGAATGTACCTCAAAGACACCATCAAGCATGTAAGAGATTTCATGATTAACTATTCATTTCCTGGTTCAACTGACCTATGGCATTGCAAATTTGTTCGGACACGTTTGATAAGCAATGTATTTTAGACCTTGGCACATAGTCCACTCATTTATGCGTAAGGAAGAGCACCAGGCCCATGAGCACACTGATTTATTCGCCATCACCAAGATCACCACAAAACAGGCCTGAGAACTTCCACATTCTAGAAACCTGCTTTAGACTGAAACTGATTTTGTGTTTCCTCTCTCCTCTTTCCATCCCCCATATACACTTATGTCAGAAATGTATATTCTTTGCATCTACAACATAAATGCTAACATGTGATACTAATGGTGCAAGTTCACAGAATAGTTTTATGACAAATACCACTTTCAGTTTCAAACAGATTCTCTTCTTTGTCTCATTTCACCTTAAGAAATTCATCATGCTTTTCAGTCTCTGTTTATGAATTAATCACTTTTGATAGATGCATCTTCGTGCATCATTTAAATAATGCACACACACACACAAACAGGCACTACTCTTGTAGAGGTACAGACCATGTTAGCTAGTACTTGAGACTGACCAGCATGTAATGCATTGGTCAGATATGGCAAAAATCACATCCACAAGTTCTCTTCTTCTTCCACCTTATTTTATTGAGTAATAACCACATATTTTGTGGCCACATGACTCATCAGATGTGGTGAAGCAGATATGGTCTAGTCCACATATAAGCTGAAACTGAATCAACACAACACACCCTACTGTACACCCATGAAGACATTCAACACTCAGCATGAAACAAAAGAACAGAATGAAATACAAGACACTGCATACTGCAGTCCAATATAATATACATGTAGATACAAAACATGCACTGCACTTTTCTCCTTTTTTTTTTTTTTAAAGTTTCCATTCACGTTTTGAACTCCGCCTTCCAACCCAGTGCACTTCACCCATCTTCCATAGGAGAGTATATAAATTCCATTCAGAAAATTCAATCTTTGAAAACACACACACACACACACACAAATGCATGCATGCACACAAACATACACACCAACCCTGACCTGGAGCATAGGAAAGGCTTGGCCCATGCCACACACACACACACACTCACACACACACACACACAAATGCACGCGTGCACACACACACGCACACACACACCAACCCTGACCTGGAGCATAGGAAAGGCTCGGCCCATGCCATCGGCATCCACGAGAGGCAGGCCCAGTATGGCTGACACCAGCATGGGCTCTATAGAGTTCAGGCCCCCTACCTCAGCACACAGCACACCCACCACTCGCTGACCTCCAATGTCGGCAACCTGACCTGTCAGAACCCCACACACCATCCCAATCTTCAGACAGGAACCACTAAAAAAAAACAAAAAGAAAAAAAAAAAAAAAAAGAGAGAGAAAGAAAAAAAGAAAAGTCTCTGACATCGTACTGATGCTGCTTACATCCTCTTCCATTCACATGTACTTCCCATTTGCAGAATCCTATAATACAACTGGCACACAGGTCATAAACCTGCCTTTGACTCAGTTAGAGACCAGACCAAGGATTACTTTCAAGCAATACAAAAACTTCCAAGACCTACTTGCGCGCTCAGAACTGAACAAAATCACCACACCTAAGTCACTCGGTACATTTCCCTTCTATTGTGTATTCTAAAAAAATTCTAAAAAAAAAAACAACAGCAAAATCTGTCTTTTCACCAAGCCAGACACCATCTTACAAGATTCCAATCGCTCATACAAAACTAAGCATACATTCTTCTGTCAGAGACACAACATTGTATTTGCTATCTGATGTGAACTATATGGTAAAATCTATGTACATGAGACACCCCGCGCACTTGATGCGCACATTTCAGAAAACCTGACTGACTTCCACCACCACCACCGCTGATCTAAACCAGTCGCTCTGCACTTCAACCATCCTCAGCACAGTATCTATCACGTCAAAAATCCTGGTGCTTTGTTAACCACAGCGTGACAATTTGGAGCGTACCATGCAGGATCCTGTCTTCTTGCCAGACTGGGCACTGTCGGCCCACTTGGCATCCACATCTTAAAACAGCATCCATCTCTCATCCCACAGAACTGCCTCACACCTCTCTCATAGACTGCCGCGTCACTCATTAGTTACGTCATTTATTTGTTACAGCTCTTCTTTCTTCTCTCCGTCCTTTTAACATTCTCCTTTTCTCTATCACTCTCTTCTTTAATTACTTACTCATTTACCCCTTTTCTTACTCTGATTTTCTTTCAAATGTACTTCTTTTACATACATTTCTTTCTTTCTCCCCCCCCCCCCAAAAAAAAAACAAACAAACTCTTAGCTTGTCAATCACTTATCAGATTCATTCCTTTCCACCTACATATCATTAGTATCAATATCATTACTATTACCATTATTATCGTTATTATCTATATTATCAGCTTTTAGTAGTAGCATTCCTTTTTTCTCTTACTTACCTGTCCAAAACAAATGCCAAAATATTGAAAACGACAGCTCTAGAGATGACATGAAGGAGAAAAGATTGTTCGCTGAACAGCAAGCATGCCAACGAGTACAAAAAAAAACAACAACACAGAGGTTTAGTTGCAAAGTGAGACGACTGCAGGCGGAAATCTAAACAAAACTTAAATAAATGTTAGCGAACCGCTAAAAGAAACCTGGACAAACGAGTCACAAGACAAAACATGACATGTTTCGACCTCTTAGGTCTTCTTCAGGCAAGGCACCAATAAATAGGACAATGAAAATGAACGAATTTGTCACTTAGCTTTGATCTCTTCAGCACAAGGTAGGTGTTGAATGAAAACGAGGCTGTTAGAAGGGAGATAATGTGTGAGTCAAGGTAGTAATGATGATAATTATATTACTGACAGGAACACTAACAATGGTCAAAATATTGAAATAATGAATTAAGACAGGATTACTACTACTTTTGGTGATAATAAGGCCATAGCAGTTGTAGTATGGGAGAAAGGAGAGTGGGTTAGATCATTCTTAAACAGCATGGTTGCCGTGGCAACAGTCTTAGTGGCGATGGGGATGTTAAGGCTAGTGGTGGTAAGATGAATACTAACAATAGAATTACTGATGAAACTGCTAACAACAATTGTGAAGGTAAAGGTAATAAAAGCATGATACAGAAATATTTAGAAAATACATATTTATAATAATCATAATAAATAAATTCAAGAATTTTTTTTATAATGAAACATAAATTGTAAAAAAAAAAAAAAAAAAAAAAAAAATAATAAACAAATAAATAATTGAAAAATAACAAGATAGTAGTATAAATAAATAGATGGGGAAAACCTTGGGGCACAAGAGAACCTGTGCAGAGTGAAGTGAGTGTCCCAGTCAGCAGATATCTGTTCTGGATCAACAGCTGGAACTGACAGGCAATTTGAAAATGAAACTGACAACAGCTGATACATGGTACGTGTGTGTGTGTGTGTGTGTGTGTGTGTGTGTTATCAAATGCATGAGCACACAACTGTGTGCATGTCTGTGTATTTATGCGTGCACTCAATATCTATGTGCATGCATGTCTATGTGAATTAAGATGCTATTTTTTTGTTTACTTTTGTTTCCGTTTGTTTTGAGTTCATTTCTCTGATAATCCTGGTAATAGTCATGTGTGTAAAAATGTGGACAGTTTGTGCATGTACTAGAGAAAAGAGTACACCTTTGGATCAAAGTGAATTTCAAACACAGTTGTATAGAAACACATGCATACATCACCAGATCAGGCAGAATTAGTTCAATATACACTTCCAGATATTGTGGTGAACATGCAGTACGGAGCATGCAGACACACACATACACGCAGTCACGTTCTAACCCTGCTCCCCGGAGCCAGCATAGGACCTAGCAGGCTGGTAGTCGTCAATGTAGACCACGCCCTCTTTCTCTTTGATCTCCACCCCAGACTTGTGTTTCAGGTCCCCATCAGCATAGCCCCCGATGCTGTATAATTCCTGCATACATCTGGAACACACAAAACCCACAGTGCTGTACAATTCCTGCATACATCTGGAACACACAACCCACAGTGCTGTACAATTCCTGCATACACCTGGAACACGCAACCCACAGTGCTGTACAATTCCTGCATACATCTGGAACACACAACCCACAGTGCTGTACAATTCCTGCATACATCTGGAACACACAACCCACAGTGCTGTACAATTCCTGCATCTGAGGCACACAATCCTGAATGCTGTATGATTCCTGTATACATCTAAAACACATACCCCCAATGCAGTACAATCCCTGTATACATCCGAAACACACAGTCCCCAAAGCAGTACAATGCCTGTATACATCTGAAACACACAGTCCCCAATGCTGCACAATTCTTCTATACATCTGAAACACATCATCCCCAATGTTGTACAATTCCTGTATGCATCTGAAATATACAATCCCAATGCAGTACAATGCCTGTATACATTTGAAACACATAGTCCCCAAAAGCTGTACAATTCCAGCATACATCTGAAACACACAGTCCTCCATGCTGTACAATTCTTGTATACATCTCAAAAACACATAGTCCCCAATGCTGCACAATTCTTGTATACATCTGAAACACACAGTCCCCAATGCTGCACAATTCCAGCATACATCTGAAACACATAGCCCCCAATGCTGTACAATTCCTGCATACATCTGAAACACACAGTCTCTAATACTGTACACTTCTTATATATCTGAAATACTTAATCCCTAATATTGTACAATTCCAGCACACATCTGAAACGCACAGCCCACAATGCAGTATGATTCCTATACACATCTGAAACAAAAGCCCAGTTATGGCATTAACTCCCCTCACAAACCACTGATCAGCGAGTCTTGCTGGTTTGAAATACGGTATGAAGGTACAACTCCAAAAATGATTTGCTTGAAGAATAGTATGAAGGCATAACTCCACAAATGATTTTGTTTGAAGAACAGTATGAAGGTACAAGTCCAAAAATGATTTGTTTGAATATAGTATGAAGGTACACGTCCAAAAATGATTTGTTTGAAGTATAGTATGAAGGTACAACTCCACAAATGATTTGTTTAAAGTATAGTATGAAGGTACAAGTCCAAAAATGATTTGTTTAAAGTATAGTATGAAGGTACACGTCCCAAAAATGATTTGTTTAAAGTATAGTATGAAGGTACGCGTCCCAAAAATGATTTGTTTGAAGCATAGTATGAATGTACAAGTCCAAAAATGATTTAGCTCTCAGTTTACACTTCTGATAGCTGAACTTTGATTTAAACAGGAAATAAAGGCAGAGAGGTGGAGTGCAGTATAGTAAGTCTGCCGACTTCTGCTGATTTGTCTGAATAAATTGAAGCTATTCCACATGGAAAGCAGTCAAGATCATGACAGTGCTGACATACAAGATCACCAGTAACTAGTGTCGCGGACTCCTGGATGGGAGATCATGGGTTCAAATCCCATCAGAATCATGTGGGGTTTTTCTGCTCCGACCGGCTCCTACCCAGAGTTGAGTTTGCTGTGGACTCAGTTGGGAAGATTGGGACCACACAGTCGGGTTTCATCTACTTAATGGATGCGTTTCTGAGAGTGTTGCACTGCAGGTGCCTGTATCTCTCGGGCCTGGTTGATGCCGGGATATATTATGAAAAGAAGCATAGAGTACAGCCCTGTCATGTAGTCTCAGACTGAAAATGGAAATCCATAGCATCATCTTAATCATCCTCATTCTCATTGATCAGCATTTAAAAAAAAAAAAGTGTCTCAAATTCTGTGGCCCTTCATGCCCTGTTCTCATGGTGACCTCAATTTTGATGTCCTCTCCACGTCTGTGGCCTTGTTTGGTTACGTTGGGGTCACATATCGGTGAGTCCATGGGGGCTATCGTTAGACGGACGTGGTGGCGCCCTCTGGAGGGAGAGCTCACTCATGCCGGCTCTGCGACTTAAGCAATTATTGTCATCAGTAGGGGGCTTAGTAGGCGGTTCCTGCGTATGTTAGATCAGAACAGGCGCCATTGAACACCACCGAAGTGACTCGGCAGCAGTGCAGGCTCTCTTTGGATTGCTGGTACCGGGGTTGCGGCAGGGCTGATCGGGCTGTGGCTGTGGACTGGGTGTCAGAATAAGCAGCGTGGGTGCCACTGCCTCTGAGGTGGTGCAGAGGTTGGGACAGCAAAAAAAAAAAAAAAAAAAAAAAAAAAATCACCAGTAACACTAAAGAACTTGTCGCTGGACAAAGTTTTTCCAAAGGCAATTTTGCTGGAAATGCTTGTTTGGCTTGTCTTCAAACATCTGTGGTCGTCCAGGCCACTCTCTGTTATAATGAACAATGAGAAAAGACAAATGTAGACAGCGAGTGCTGAGAAAGCAACATCACACTTGTCTCAACGACAGAGTGAAATGGCCTGTGGGGCATACCATGTGATGAACTACTTACTATTCCACATCTTTCTATGGAGTGTACACATCCCAGATGTGTGGCACAGGTGGCACAACATTTCACTGAGGATTCCATGAAATTCTTCTTTTTACTATATTTCACCTTCTATGATTTGTTATTTTTTTTTTTCCCAAAGATTGATATTTCTCATTTCATCTGATGGAAATGTGTTTAGTGATAAAGATTTTTAAATCAGTCGGTTAATTTTGTGACTTAACTTAGAGATAAAATTAGCTCTAAAACAGGTCCCTTAGTTTCATGACCTGACTTTAAGATAATCTGTTTTAGACTGGTGTTAGGTTTCATGACTTAACTTTTAAGATAAACTTTGTTTCAGACAGTTCTTTTATTCAAAACTTGATTTTGTGATAAATTTTGTTTTAGACTGGTTTCTTCATTTCAGGACATCATCTGATGATTTATTTTAGATCACTCTGTTAGTTTCAGAACTTGACTTGGTCATTTCTTTTGGACTGATCTGTTAGATCCAGAATTAGATTCAGTCGTTTGCTTTTGATTGGTCTGTTACTTTTATGACTTGACTTGTGATCTGTTTTAAACTTGCGTGTTAGTTTCAGAACCTGACTTGGTCATTTGGTTTTGACTAGTCTGTTAATTTCAGAATCTCACAGAGTTGGGGACTTATGTTTTACTGTTTTGATTTATAGTACTTCTGATTCTGACTAGCTAGCAGCTCTGAAGTGGTCAAGTTTGTTTGTGCACAGATCCTGGCATAATTTCATTGTCAAAAATGTTTTGAAAATACTGTTTTTATTTCCTAAATAGTTGATTTAAGAAATAAAACTCCAGCATTTTAGAAGCAGATCTCCCACAAATTGAATTTTTTAAAATATCATGTCAAAGAAAAAGTCCAAAAAGTCATCATTCTGGCTTCTCTAAAATGAAACCTTCTGTAAATTGCAGTGTTATCCATAATGCATTTGAAAATTTGACAGTCCCAGCTAGGAAAGTTCTGAGTGTGTGTGTGTGCGTGTGTGTGTGTGTGTGTGTGTGTGTGTGTGTGTGTGTGTGTGTGTGTGTGTGCGCGTGCATGCGTGCGTGCGTGCGTGCGTGCGTGCATGTGTCTGCGTGCAAGTGTGTGTGTTTCAGGCATTTACCTGAGAGCATTTGGAGTTTCCTGGCCAGACGAGAGTTGTTCATACAGCACCAGTGGTGCCCCCATGTATGCCAGACTGACCAACAGGTCGTCTGATCCTGTCTGAGCCAACAGTCTCTCTGGTGCAATGATGCGCATCTTCTCCCCGGCGTCCACCTGGCAGCAGCACACACACAGTACAATGCACACTGTGAGAATGTTCATGTGGAAAGCAGCAGTGGGTGTCACAGCTCTCCCGGGCAGCACACACACACACAGTACAGTGCACACTGTGAGAATGTTCATGTGGAAAGCAGCAGTGGGTGTCACAACTCTCCTGGGCAGCACATACACAGTACAGTGCACACTGTGAGAATGTTCATGTGGAAAGCAGCAGTGGGTGTCACAACTCTCCCGGGGCAGCACATACACAGTACAGTGCACACTGTGAGAATGTTCATGTGGAAAGCAGCAGTGGGTGTCACGGCTCTCCCTAGCAGCACACACACACAGTACAGTGCACACTGTGAGAATGTTCATGTGGAAAGCAGCAGTGGGTGTCACGGCTCTCCCTAGCAGCACACACACACAGTGAGAATGTTCATGTGGAAAGCAGCAGTGGGTGTCACGGCTCTCCCTAGCAGCACACACACACAGTACAGTGCACACTGTGAGAATGTTCATGTGGAAAGCAGCAGTGGGTGTCACAGCTCTCCCTAGCAGCACACACACACAGTACTGTGCACACTGTGAGAATGTTCATGTGGAAAGCAGCAGTGGGTGTCACGGCTTTCGCGGCCAGCACACACAGTACAGTGCACACTGTGAGAATGTTCATGTGGAAAGCAGCAGTGGGTGTCACGGCTTTCGCGGCCAGCACACACACAGTACAGCGCACACTGTGAGAATGTTCATGTGGAAAGCAGCCGTGGGTGTCATGGCTTTCCCTGGCGGAACATCCGGGCGGTCACCTGGTCTGTGACCCTGACTACCACGGGCCAGGTCACTCCGTGTGCTTTACCACAGGACAGGATTGCCTGTAGGACTATTCAGTAGCTTTCACTACACTGACAGCCATACACTGTCTTTGGATGGCTATGCTGAGGGCTTACAATGACAGGTGGAAGTGCTTATAATACATGTCACAACAAGGCAAGTTAAATGTGTCTGTCTCAATGCTTCTATCTAGCACCGACACAACAAACAGTTTAACACAAACCTCAAGGTCCACCAGCCGCCGTGGCAAAGTGGTTAGCATCACAGACTCCTGGCTGGGAGGTCGTGTGGTTCGAATCCCATCAGAGGCATGTGGGTTTTTTCTGCCCTGACCGGCTCTTACCCAGAGTTGAGTTTGCTGCGGACTCAGTTGGGAAGACTGGGACCACACAGTTGAGTTTCATCCACTTAATAGATGCGTTTCTGGGAGTGTTGCTCAAATTTCCTGACCAACACTGCAGGTGCCTGTATCTCTCGGGCCTGGTTGACGCCGGGATATATTATGAAAGGAAGCGTAGAGTACAGCCCTGTCATGTAGTCTCAGACCGAAATGGAAATCCGTAGCATCATCTTAATCATCCTCATTTTCATCGAACAGCATAAAAAAAAGTCTCAAATTCTGTGGCCCTTCATGCCCTGCTCTCATGGTGACCTCAATTTCGATGTCCTCTCCACGTCTGTTGCCTTGGTTTAGCTCCATCAGGGTCACCAGTATTGGTGAATCTATGGGGGCTATTGTTGGACGGATGTGGTGGTGCCCTCCGGAAGGAAAGCTCACTCACGCTGGCTCTGCGACTAAGCAATTATTGTCATCAGTAGGGGGCTTAGTAGGTGGTGTCCTGCGTATGTTAGATCAGAACAGGTGCCACTGAACACCACTGAAGTGACTCGGCAGCAGTGCAGTGTCTCCTCCGGTGGGTTGCCTCTTGATGACTTGACACTGACCGCTCCCTGTGGATGGCCGGTGCCAGGGCTGCGGCGGGGCTGACCGGGCCGTGGCCGTGGACGGGGTGTTGGAATAAGCAGCATGGGTGCAATGCCTCTGAGGTGGCGCAGAAGTTGGGACAGCAAAAAAAAAAAAAAAAAAAAAAAAGACTCAAGGTCCAGAGCTAATCTTCCACTGACAGATCAGTGGGCCCCAACCACAGCACACAGCAGTGGTGAACGAGAGTTTCACATCACTTACTAATGGAAGCATGTCATGTACAGAAATTGTACCTCACAAAACATCTGTGAAAGGGATTGAATATGTCCAGAAACTAATAAAAAGATGTGAACACTTACTGAATTTATATCAATGACTACAGCTGCATGGACTGAATTTCAGGATGATTGATGAGAAACAAGAAGAGAAACAACAGTGTTGATGCTTTTAACTTTATCTTGGTTTAGAAAGGTATGAGAGCAAGGAAATGAAAGTTACCTTTCTTGTTGACAATGCTGAAGAAGGTAAGCTGAATGTCCAGTTAGCTAGAGGCTCTTAGAAACCAGTTGTTCCTGGACCGAAGTGTGTTGGGAGTCATGGCCATTTTTGATTATTACTGACTGCTTGTATCTCCCCACCTCACTTCAGATTCCTATAGAATGGTATGAATAATGAACCCTTTTTCCCCCTATATCCTCCTTAATTTTTGAAGTCAGAATTGTGAAGGAATACCTGACAAGTAAATGAGAACCAACTGGACTTAACAAAATCTTTCTAGGAACAGAACAGTACCTTTCTAAAAAGAAATATTAAATTGTACTGTATAACATGAAACTTTCCACAAATTTAGCCACAACTGTGAAAAAAAAAGGAAAATAGAATCACTTTTCATGGAAATTCCTTCATTTTTTTTTGTGAAACCTTCATTACTCATTAAGAATTTGGAAAACTGTAGGGATGGCTAGAAAAAGATAGAGGAGGCAGGGTGGGGGGTGGAGGGGGGGGGAGGGGGAGTGCACACATCCAGCAAGGATGAGCAGACCTCCTTAAAACACATTATATCAGGTAAAATGACAGAAGATAACAGAGTGAAAAAGTAACATCCCGTCAATATCTTTTTAGGATATACAACATGAAATGTCAATGTTCACATCACTAGAAAGATTTAACATTCCAAAGAACACATTACTTCACAGACAGTTTTCGATTCATAAACATAAGTTCACAGAGTTCCAGTTCAAAGAAAAAAATTATCATAATCTGGCTAAACAGATCCCGATCTGTCGTTTTATTCTGATCCAAAACAATATTTTTTTCAGTGGATTTGTCTTTTGGCCCCATGACATCTTCCGTTCAGTTTGGTCAAAGTCTGTGCGGCACGTTTATCTAATCTGGATGACAGTCTAGGAACTGACCCCCCAAAACGCAGGTAAAAAGATGACTTTCTTGGCAGAGGTAAAAAAATTGTTACCTTGCACCAATCCTGGCGTGGAGCAAGACCATACCATTCATTTTGCAGAACAAAGAAAACTTACCGCTGCTCGTGCTCGTACTCGTCCTACATGGGGTTTCCTCCACCCCCTGCCCCAAGAAGCCCCGCCCCCACTGCGATGCACTCCACGTCCCAGGCATTCAGAGTCCACTCCCCTGTCTGTGGGTCTACAGTAGGTCGTGAAGGGGTGAGTCCGGCCCACGTTATGCCTGCGTTTGAGTCCGACTCATGAGGGTCCAGCACATCTCCGGTGACGGAACGAAGCTGCTTTCTGACGTCAGTTGTGGTGTCCATGTTGAAGATGTCCACTCCAGCTGGCTCTTTCCAAGGGCTGCTGCTATCACCGCTAGTAGAATCCAAAAGATCGCCAACAGCTTTTACCTGTTAGAGTAGGTGGGATTATCATTATTACTAAATGTCAATAATTAAATGAGAAACAGAAACGTCTGGAGGTCAGTAGAATCTTAGTTGACAGAATCCCTTATCTGTGGGAGCAGGTCAAATTATGTCATCACCAGATGACAATGAAAAGTTAATTCAAAATAAATTGATATATCAGCAAGCGGTTGTATTCAAGCTGACAGAATCGAACAGGTTGCCAGTGGTTTTATTTGTGACACAGTTTCTGAACTGGAAATCTGAGCCATTAAAAAAAAATTCATCATTATCATAAAAAATTCATGACTGACAAATAAAATGTGCCGAACATTTACACTCAATCTAACAACATACTTGGATCGCACGTTGTCTACCCCAGGGACAAAATAACAGACAGAAAACATGAAGTGGTGGACTTTATAAAACCAAGAGACGAAGACTACATTGGAGAGACTGGCAGTGTTGAGTACCACTACCTGAATCATAAAACCATGTTTACCCTAGATCCTCTCTCATTGCGGGTAGCTGCCACACAAACAGGACATCTGGTATGTATCATCAAACTACATCAAAGTGTACACCACTTAAATCCTTCATCAATGGGAAAATTAGAAAATATTCTGAAATTTTGATGGGAAAAAAAAAAAAAACCCAGTGGATAAGGATACTCATGGCGAACTTCCTCCCATCTACCAGCATGTACTTCAGTCATGTGACACAACAAGCTGGGAGAGAGCCAACCATACACAGAAGAGCTCCACCTGATCAAGGTCACAGGGTGAGAACTGATACTTGCGCAATATAAGCTGCCCGGTACTGAGGGTACCCCAGATTCTTTTTCCTATAAACAGGGGTTCCACTAGTCTTCAGTTTATCCAGCAACAAAATGGATGGTGATGAAAATCTGCCTTCACAGAAGATTTCCACCTGTCTCTGGCCCAAAGCCTGCTGCACTATAGTGTGCGTGACTGCTAAACATGGCAACAGCAGTGTCTGCTTAGAGCAGTAAAACAACCAGATGAACAACAGCACAGAAGCTAGTGTTGTGATTTTGAAATTTTAGTGCATGAAGTTGCCTGATTTTTGTGGAAGAACTGTGACATGTTTCTGCCTTCCTTTCGCTGCAAAGATGCAGACATGAGGTATCACAGGAACCTTACTGAGTCAGTTCAATGCAGCGTAAGCCTTCCTCACATCAACCGCATTTCCATTGATTTTCAACACTATCAGGTGCATGTCTAGATAGAGATATCATAGAGTTTGAGTTCCTAACTTTGGCTTGTCATTATAGACCCCCCCCCCACCTCACCCACCCCCCAATACCCTGCACACACACACACACCCTCTATCCCAGTTCCCCCCTCTCTCTCTCAGTATAAAACTTTACATGTCATCAAAAGGGTCAGCCTTAGTGATTCTCCATCATGCTTATCTATTTTCCATCAAACCCAGAGAATTGTCCCTTTTCTGAACGTCTGAAGAAGTACTGATTTGTGTGGTCTTCTTTTAAAGGAAATCCAATGAAACAAAAGGAGAACACTGGCCTTGATACGTGTGGCACATCCTGGTATGTAGGTCAAGGACACTTCCTCCAAGTCCACAATCTCCACAGTGGCTGGATCTGCTCCTGCCTGCAGCGCCATCTGTCGGGCTTTGTTGCATACATCTTCCACAGCAAGATCACGTGCCGCTTCCAACAGGGGCTTTCGCACAGCTTTCACTGCTTCATCTACCTGCTCCTGGAAAAAGATAAGTCCTGCGGCTGATAATGACTCTTCTTCTCTTACCAGTCTGCAGGATAGCCCAGGTGGTCTCCATAAAGCTTCTGTACAGATCTGAACAGCTTCTCTTGAAGAGTTGGGGGATTTCAGCTGTGTTTCTCCTCTCTGCCCCTTGCGTCCCCAACACACAATAATAAGAGTCACTGTTCCCAAATGGTATGGTATGGTATGGTATGGTATGGTATGGTATGGTATGGTATGGTATGGTATGGTATGGTATGGTATGGTATGGTATGGTATGGTAGCATAGGGCAGGGCATTGTAGGATAGTGGGTTGGGTAGGGAAGGGAAGCTATGGTATGGTATTGTATGGTATAGTATGGTTAATATGGACAGGTAACACCCAAATTCTGATTTTTAAAAAAAAAATCACAGTTCAGGGACCATTCCAGCAGACAAACTTGATTGTTTTTTGACAGAACCTGTCGGAGCACTAAGACTACCTGAATATGTCAAATACAAAAAGAGGTGTTCTTATGAAGTCTGACCACTGAGATCACCAACTAGTGAGTGGTTGTCCCCTGATTTCAAATGCATGCCATAGTTGGGCTCAGAGGTCGGGCTTCAATCTCAGTTTAATACACTAAAATCAAATTCTGTGCATAAGTAATTACTAGAAGGTGGGGGGGGATTCACAAATGATTTGGTGACTTCTTTCTTTTTTCCCACTGGTTCTACCCACATCCTGAACCAGTGAAATCGCACTGCACTGAGGCATGTTTTAGATCAAATCGCATTGCACTGAGGCATGTTTTAGATCAAATCGCACTGCACTGAGGCATGTTTTAGATCAAATCGCATTGCACTGAGGCATGTTTTAGATCAAATCGCATTGCACTGAGGCATGTTTTAGATCAAAATTGCATTACAGTGAGGCATGTTTTAGATCAAATCACATTACAGTGAGGCATGTTTTAGATCAAATCACATTACAGTGAGGCATGTTTTAGATCAAATCACATTACAGTGAGGCATGTTTTAGATCAAATCACATCACAATGAGGCATGTTTTTAGATCAAATCAGAGAGGATCATCTTAGCAAACAGCTATAAAAGTGTAAACACAAAAGGCATATGAATATACACATTGCAAGAAACATGTTTGACTGTGACACGGTCAAGATTTGGTTGCATTTTGTCATAGATATCATAATACAATCTGCTGGAATAGGAATTACTGATAAAGAGGGGAAGAATCTGTTCAGCAAAAAACTGCACATAAAAGTGTAAAAAAAAAAGAAAAAGAAAAAAAAAAGGAGGTATCAGTCTTCTCAAGTTAAAAATCTCTGTCACATTTCTAAAAGTCTCTTGGAAATACAGAAGCCCAAAATCAAAATATAGTTTCAGTTTCAGTTTCATCAAGGAGGCATCACTGCACGCGGACTAGTCCACACATGCTACACCACATCCGCTAAGTTTTGAGACCACACTGCGCACGATTTTAAGCTGATGGATAAATGAATTAACAACTAAGATGAGAGAATTGAAAAAGAGGGTCTCGTGGCTATGACTTAGCAAATGTCTTACCATACCTACGCATTAGCCCAATGCGCTGGTCAGACCTTGAGTGCCTACATAACATTGTTTGTTTGTTTAGGTTTTTTTTTGCTTGTTTGTTTGTTTTTGTTTGTTTTGTATGTATATATATATGTGTGTGTGCATATATGTGTGTGTATGTGTGTGTTTTTGTATGTGGACGGGTATGCATGTGTATGGTTGTATGAATTTGTGCGTTCATGTGCATGCGTGTATGTGCAAACACGTGTGGGTGTGGACATGCACATGCATGCATGTGTATATGTGTGTGCGTAGAAGCGTGCGAACGTACGCGTGCATGTTTGTGTGTGTGTGTATGTGTGTGCATATGAGCATGTGTGCACGCGTGTATGTGCTTGCACATGTGTGTGTGTGTGTGCGTGCGTGCGTGCGTGCGTGCGTGCGTGTGTGTGAGTGAGTGACTGCATGTGTGAATGTTCAGAAGATGACTTAGGATCAAGAACCCGAACAAGACCATCAAATACAACATATACGTGCACACACACGCACGCACGCATGCACACAGACACAGACACACACACATGTGCCCGCACTTGAAATTATTCCAATGTGTTGGTTGGTGCTGTCTCTTGCTCTTCCCTTAAGTCTGGATGTGCAGCCACTTCCTCTCTTAATGTTCAGATCTGAAAGATGGTCTATGGTATAGTGGCTTTGCTCTTGTTTTGCTCAAGTGATTCTTCAGATTTCTTATCACATCAGATCGGCCAAGCTGTGATCCAATTCTTATTGTTGCCTTGCCAGCCAGCGTGTCTGCTCTCTCTCGTTTCCTTTAACTCCAGCATGTCCAGGGCAGTACATCCATATGAGTCTCTCCAATGGAAGGCTGCACATTAGTTCATTCCAAGCAGGGCTTCCCATTCCACTTTTCACTTTCTGAAGTAGGTTCATGGAGTCAGTCAGTATCATGGCTTGTTGAGTTTGAAACTGGCTTGTGGATGAAAGCCAGTGGAGTGCTTGTGTCACTGCTTCTACCTCCATTGTTAGACTTGAAGTTGTTAAACTGTGTGCACCATTGTCTTCCTGGATAGTTCAGCCATTTTGCTTCACTGTGTATGCCAGCCTGACTTACCTTTGGTGACAGAACCGTCAGTGTATATTAAAATATCATCTTTTGTGCAAAGGTCTTCTACCTGCATCTGACTTTCTGCTTGTTGGTTTTGCCTTCTGGCCATACTCGACAATGTCTTCCAAGTTCTGGAACGATGGCAGTTTGGTAGAGGTTTTTCAAGTGGTCTGGATACTTCTCCCATTCCTTGGTTTCCTTTGAGTTCTGCTAACTGGTACACAAGCTGTATACTGTCTTCTGCCTGTTCCATCCATGATTTTCCATATCCTAGCCGAGTGCCTTTTGTTTCCTTGACCACTGCATGAAGTGGGTTTTCGCAATCAAAGCAGAAATCGAAGAAATGTTCTGCTCAGTAACTTTCCTCTACCATCTTCAATCAATTAACTGATCCAGTAAGTTAGAAGTTTACAGATTATAACTGACTCTCGGCAGACGTTTTTGAAGTTTACAAACATTTTCATTACAAATGTATGCAAAAAAATTCTGCTGAACTACTATTCCAACCAATGTGCTACAGCAAACATATTTAAGTTGGAAAAAAAATTGTGTTCTCCAAAATGTTTGAACAAAAACGTTTACTATCAAAATGTTGTTTTTTCTTTAATTGAACAGTTTCTTTTATGCAGAAGTTTCAAAGAAAAATATGATGTCAGTATTGATCTTCTCACTTTTGCTGGGTGTAAGCTGGTAAAACCCAACTACAAAAGATTGGAATACATGATGAAAACAATGAATGTATCAAATTCTCTTCTCTGCTAAAAAAAAAACACTTCCAAAGGTTCAAAGACACAGTATAATGTATCGATTGACGGTAACTTGAGAGCTCCATGCCGTGATGAATAGGATTTTCTGCATGCTCACAACATAAGAGATGAAAAGTTTACATGGGTTTCATCTTAGAATACTACATGGATGCTTAGCAAAAAACACAATTTTAAAAGGAACTGGAAAGGTTAACTATGACATATGCAGCTTTTGTGGACTGCATAAAGACAGTACTGGCCATATGTTTTGAAGGTGTACTTACTCTGTGTTTCTGGGACATGCTTACTGATTTGATAACACGACATCTGAGTGAGTAAATTGTTGTTCTAGGATTTGATGCACAATCACTGTTGGTTCAACTTTTTACTTCATCATTCTTTTGGCACAATAATATTTATGCACATGTAACCTATAAGGCAACCTCCTATACATAGGTCACTTTTTCTGAAAATATTGCAATTTCAGTGCAAGAATGAAAAAACATAACACATATCTAAACTTGAATCATGAAGATTTCCATTCTAAACAGTTGATATATGGATTGCTTCTCTCTCCTATTTAGTGGTTTTCTCAACTTTTAATTACAGGGCAGTTATACATATTATGTTGTTGGTTTTTTTTAGCACTATATAAAAGTACATGTGCAATAATACATACAACTAAGTATGAATTTCACACCTCATGTGTGTGTGTGTGTGTGTGTGTGTGTGTGTGTGTGTGTGTGTGCGTGTGTGTGTGTGTGTGTGTGTGTCTGTGTCGTGAATTCCAAGACTTACGACACTGATTTGTATGCTGATGAGATTCTTTCATCAATATAACCAGTTACTTAAGCTGTTGAAGAGTAATGAACAATGTGCACATTCTTCCAGTCCGTTACTATCCAGCCCATTCTGTCTGACATTATGTTTGTCTGTATCTTCTTCCCCTAATGTCTACAGAAAGCAGACTTGAGTTACCTTGTAGTGATAAGGATGAAGAGAAAAGGCGTAAGACTAGAGACATTTCTGTCAGGAGACAGGAAGAAGTACCTGGATTACACCTCTCCAGAAACAAACTCTCAGGTGAAAAAGATCTGACTCGGTGTACAGTAGGATTTAAAACGTACTGATGAAATCCATGGAGACGAGGGTACCTTCCAAGGTGAACATGTAATGAGGGGAATCTACCAAACTGCAAGTT
>JADBJO010015583.1:0-5000 GCA_016801955.1 Conus betulinus
CCCGATCCACCCAGACCAACATAGTATTATTCCTCGCTCAGAGCTAGGAACACCCACCATGAAAGACGAAGACACTAAACCTTCCTATGTAACTTTTTTTTTTATCTGTGTCATGTTGTGTGGTCCTGTAAAGTGGAGGAAATGTATTTGCGAGCGCCTGTGGCAGCGCATTCTTTTCCTTCTTTATTTCATTCATGGTATGTTTCTCAAAACAATTTTTTTTTTCTGTTTTATAAAATCTTTTTTGTTGTCGGTCATTTCTTTTTTTATTTGTTTTGATTGCGTTTTTTTTTTTTTTAAGATTTTTTTTTGTCCTTTCATTTTTTTTTCTCTTTTTAATTTTATTCGTTTAAAGTTCGTTGTTAATAAATATTAAAACAGTCTCCTCTGACTGTCATTTTATACGATCTTGTCCATGCTCGTACTAATCTGAAACGTGCAATCTAACGTTCACTACATGCAAGCATGTGCGTATCACACATACACACACGTGTGCATGCAGACGAGCATGCACGCACACACTCACGCACGTGCGTAACAAAACACCATCCTCATCTCCCCCTCCCCCTCCCCCAACACATACACGCAATATACGGTAGGCGGTCAGTGATGAAAGTCTGACCTGGGGTTGGATTGATTGAATTGCGTAGATTAGGTGTCCAATCAAAGTCTGACCTGTGGGTTGAATTGATGCGTTACATTAGGGGTCTAATCAAAGTCTGACCTGTGGGTTGGATTGATGCGTATAGCTAGTTTGTCAATTCAAAGTCGAACCTGTTGGGTGTGAATTGATGCGTAGATTAGGTGTCAACTCAAAGTCCGACCGGGGGGTGGATTGGATGCGTAGATTAGGTGTGTCAATCAAATTCTGACCTTGTGGGTTGGATTGATGCGTAGATTGGTGTGTCAGGCAAAGTCTGACATGTGTGTGCGGATTCTGCGTAGATCATGTACGCAAGGCTTCTTTGTGAGACTCTTTCTACAACCTCTTTTATTACCTCCTGCACCCACTTGAATTAGTTTTTAAACAATCACTAATAATAATTTCATGGAATGCAATAACGGTAGACGCACACCAACTCATTGGTGAGGATCAAGCCCCAGATTTCGTATAGACAGAAATAGTACCATTCCAACAGATCTTATAACCTGCAGTACGGGCTGTTTTGCAGGAAAAAAGATACACTCGAAGGTGCGCGGGGGACCCCCATCGTTTTGTTTGTTGTTCTCGACGGCCGAAACCAACCAGCCGAGGGAGCAATAGTACCTCTTCGCTCCCCCCCCTCCTTCCCCGTCCCCTTGCCCCCCCTCACCACCCACACCACCACCACTCCATACAAACACACCCCAAACACACCACACACTGGATCCACACACACACAACACACACTTCCAATCATCAGATGGATGCGATGGAGTTCTACCACTTACTTCATAGACTTCAAAAAGGCTTTTGACAGAATCTGAAGACGAAACAACTATGGGCCACAATGAAGAGATAAAATGTTGGTAAAAGTCATGTCCAACACCTGTGGAACAAGTCAGTCAGCAATCAGGTTGATAAACCAGTCAGTCACTACCTACAAGAGTGTTTGGTACAAGTCAGGTCAACATCTGTAGGTCCAAGTCAGTCAAACACCTGTTGGTTTAAAAGCAGTGCAACACGGGTGGTCCAAGTCAGTCAACACCTTACAAAATGTGGTCCGTCAAGTCCAGTCAACACATAGGGGGATCAGTCAAGTCAACACCTTACAAATGGTGGTACAAGTCAGGTCAACACCTTACAAATGTTGGTACAAGTCAGTCATACACCTTACAACCTCAGGTCACACCTTACAATGTTGGTCCAAGTCAGTAACACATGTTGTTACAAGTCAGGGCAACCAACTTTACAAATGTTGTACAAACCCGTCAACACTTACAAAAGTTGGTCCAAGTCAGTCAAACATGTTGTAACAAGTCAAGTCAACAGCTATACAATGCTGGTAAATGTCAGTCAACAACTGTTGGTACCAGTCAGTCAACCACCTTACAAATGTTGGTCGAAGTCAATCACGCCTTACAAATGTTGGTTCAAGTCAGTCAGACCTTACAAATGTGGGTACAAGTCGTCACCACATTGACAAATGTTGGTCCAAGTCAGTCAACACCTGCTGGTACCAACCAGTCAAAACCTGTGTTACAAAGTTCAGTCAACACCTACCAAAAAGTTGTGTACAAGTCATCCAACACCTTACAAATGTTAGTCCAAGTCAGTCAACACCTTAAAAATGTTGGTAACAGTCAGTCAACACCTGTTGGGCCAAGGCAGTCACCACCTTACCAATGTTGGTACCAGTCAGTCAACACATGCTGGTGCAAGTCAGTCAACACCTTCACAAATGTGGGTCCAAGTCAGTCAACCCTTACAAAATGTGGTACAAGTCAGTCAACACATGTGGTGCATGTCCTCAACACACCTTAGAAATGTTGATACAAGTCAGACAAAACAGGCTACAAATGTTGGTACAAAGTCAGTCAGTAACACCTTACAAATGTTGTTACAAGTCAGTCAACACCTTACAAAGTTGGTACAGTCAGTCACACCTTAAAAATGGTGGGACAAGTCAGTCAACACCTTACAAATGTTGTTACAAATTCAGTCAACACCTTCGCAATGTTGGTACAACGTCAGTCAACACATGTTGGTACCAAGTCAGACCAACACCGTTATAAATGTGGTCCAAGGTCAATCAACAACTTACAAATGTTGGTCCAGGCAGTCAACACCTGTTGGGTAAAGTCAGTCAACACATGTTGGTACAGTCAGCCACACCTTACACAATGTTGGTACAAGTCAGTCAACACCTACAACATGTTGTTCAAGTCAGTCAACACAGTTGGTAACAGGTCATTCACACCTTAGAATTTGTTAGTTTACAAGTCAGTCAACACATGTGGTCCAACTCCAGCAGTCAACACCTGTTGTACAAGTCTGTCAACACTTTACAAATGTTGGTACACAGTCTGTCACACCTTACACAATGTTGATACAAGTCAGTCAAACCTGTTGGTACAAAGTCTGTCAAACACTTTACAAATGTTGGTACAAGTCTGTCCAACACTTTACAAATGTTGATGCCATCAGTCAACACCTTACAAATGTTGGGTAACAGTCTCAGTCAACAAATGTTGGTACAAGTCAGCCAATCACATTACAAATGTGGTGCCCAGTCAGTCAACACTATGATGAATGTTGGTATGCCAGTCAGTCAACACCTGTGTGGTACAAGCGTCAGTCAACACCTGTGGTACAAGTCAGTCAACACCATGTTGTACAAGTCAGTCAACACCTGTTGGTACAAGTCAGTCAACACTTTGACAAATGTTGGTACCAGTCAGTCAACACCCTTACAAATGTTGTGTACCAGTACAGTCAAACACTTACAAATGTTGGTGCAGTCGGCAACACCTTACACAATGTTGGTACAGTCAGTCAATACCTGTTGGTACAAGTCAGTCCACACCTTACAAACGGTTGTTACAAGTAAGTCCACCTTACAAATGTTGGTAAAAAAAGGCAAGTCCAACACCTTTACAAATGTTGTTACAAGTCAATCAACACATGTTGGTACAATCAGTTCAAACCCTTAAAAAGGTTGGTAACACGCAGTAACACCTTCAAATGTTGTAAAAAGCCAGTCACACCTTAAATGTTGGTACAAGTCAGAGTCAAACACCTTACAAATGGTGGTACCAGTCAGTCAAACCCTTACAAATGTGGTAAAAGCCCGTCAACACCTTACCAATGTGGGTACAAGTCAAGATCAACACCTTACAAATGTTGGTACAAGTCAGTCAACACCTTACAAATGTCGGTACAACTCAGTCAACACCTTACGATAGCTATACTGTAAAACGACCACTGCGGAAATAGCGTAGGGTGTTATGGAGAACGGTTTCATACTTCGATTGAAGCTCACCAAGGCTGCCTTGTATCTCCCATCCTTTTCAACACATTTCCCAAATCATCATGACTGATGCCCTTAAAGATCAGGTCTATGTACATCCCTTTTTCAACACATTCCCCACATCATCATGGAATGATGCCTTAAAGATCTTTGTCAGCACAGGTAGCATTGGAGGGAGAACCTTTACAAACCTTCGCTTCCAAATGACATTTTTGATGCCAGGCAATAGTAAACAAAACTTCGCCAGACTGCTAAAAGCCTGGTGAAGAAGCATCAGCAAGGTATGGCATGGGAATCAGTTCCGGGAAGACCAAGTTGATGGGCCGGCCACAACACCACTACTAATACTCTACAGAACTACTGATATGTGCCAGAAGCTAGGAAACTACCCAGCAGTACATTAGTGATCCATCATATATTGGCCAGAAGCTAGGAACTAACCAACAGTACATTTAGTGATCCATCATTATATTGGCCAGAAGCTAGGAACTAAACAACAGTACATTTAGTGATCCATCATTATGATATTGGACAGAAGCTAGGAACTACCAACAGTACATTTAGTGATCCATCATTATGATATTGAACAGAAGCTAGGAACTACCCAGCAGGTACATTTAGTGATCCATCCATTATATTGGCCAGAAGCTAGGAACTACCCAGCAGTAACATTTAGTGATCCATCATTATATTGGCCAGAAGCTAGGAACTAACCAACAGTACATTTAGTGATCCATCATTATGATATTGGACAGACACTAGAACTAAACAACAGTACATTTAGTGATCCATCATTATGATATTGGACAGACACTAGGACTAACCAAACGTACATTTAGTGATCCATCATGATATTGACAGCAGCTAGGAACTGTCCAACAGTACATTTACCCCTGGTCCATCAATATCAATGACGGGTACCAGCGAAACATACGTCAGCATTGTCCAGACTGACTCCTACGCGGAAGAACAATAACTTCATGAAAACACATCATCAGGCTCCTGCATGTACTGATGCATTTTTCTTCATGTATGCAAGCAGCAAGGCCT
>JADBJO010015583.1:10000-15000 GCA_016801955.1 Conus betulinus
ACACACACAGCACGCACGCCACACGCACACACGCACACACACACGACACAACACAGAGACACACACAACACACACACACACACACACAGCACACAAGACACATCCACGTATACAGACGCAAAAAACAAAATGAGGAGGAAAGAAAGAAAGATTTCTTTTTTAGCGGTTTGAAATTGATTCGTTATTATAGTATTGTTGTTGTTGTCAGCTTTAACAATCGTTCTTTTCATTTAAAAGAATCTGTTAATAAATCTCACTCGGTAGACTTGTCAATAACATCTCTCTCTCTCTCTCTCTCCTCTCTTCTCCTCTCTCTCTCTATATATATTATATATATCTATATATATATCGAGATAATATAAATATATATATATCAGTATATAGCATATATATATGGTGTGTGTGTGTGTGGGTGTGTGTGTGTGTGTGTGTGTGTGTGTGTGGGTGTGTGTTGTGTTGTGTTGTTTGTGGGAGAGAGAGGAGAGTGAGGCGAGAGGAGGGAGAGAGAGAGAGAGAGGAGAGGAGAGAGAGGAGGGAGGAGAGAGCGAGAATACAGAGACAGGCAGAGAGAGAGGATCAGGCGAAATACCTAGAGGTGAGAAAGAGCGAGAGAGGAGGGGGGGGGGGCAGGCAGAGACAGACGACAGAGAGAGAGAGAGGGAGAGAGAGAGAGAGAGAGACAGAGACAGAGACAGAGACAGAGAGACAGAGAGACAGATAGGGAGAATATGTTTTCCTCCATACTTCTTTGTCCCAGGCAATCAGTCCAGTCACACGTGACTTCCTAAGGAGCTCGGTGTTGGCGGTATCTTGTCCTGCAAAGCCCTGGGCCTGATAGGACACTAATCTCGCCCTTTGTCTTCGTCACTGCTGTAACCTTGTGAGCAAAGTCCCCGAACTGACAAACAATCTGATTAGGACGTCGTTCTCCCTTCGTCACGTCATAGGCCCTGGCCAGGCTGCACGCGCGAGCGCGAAAGTAAAGAAGAAACTGGAATTCCTAGAGGAAAGTTGTTGTTTGTCCTACGCAGGCGAAGATGACCACAAAGGGGGGGCTCCATCTAACACTGGGGTGGAGGTCTGAAGATGGTTCATCGGGTCGATCCTTACATAGGTATGTTGCAGTGTGGACAGGCAGATTTGGGGTGAGCCAGGCTGAAAGGTGGTGCTTGCTGCCTGTTTTTCCGAGACTGCCGTTTTAGCTCCTGTGCCTCCTCTCGGCCTCGTTTCGAAGTCTTTCCACTCCGGATTTGATCATGGAGCGCCCGCTTGAGCGATCTGTGCAGCTTCTTCCCAGGAGGTAGGGGGCGATGTACAGCTCTTCAGTGAGGGGTTTCAGTGTGTCTTTGTAGCGCTTCTGTGGTCCTCCATGCCGGAACGCTTGCCTTCCAGCAGCTCGCCATAGACAGCCTCTTTGGAGACGATTTTTCCTCCATACGGTGTACATGTCTTGCCCACAAGAGTTGAGAGCGTATTAGCATTGCATGATCTGCTTTCTATATGGGCCTTCTGAAGCATCTCTGTAATCGTGGTACTTTCTCCTGGCCATTTGATGTGCAGCAGGTTCTGAGGGGGGGGCATCTCTGTATCAATGGCACTATTGTTGTCGTGCAAACGTTCTGAGGCATCTCACGTAGAACGAGTTCAGTGCCTGCATGTGGACAAATAAAGAAAAAGAAAACTTAAATATCCAAGGGCAACGATACAACAAACAGAAATGGCGAGGCGGACGTTACTGACCCCAAGTAGTGCAGCTTGCTGAAGTACACACGGACCCCTAAAAGCATCTGCTGTGTGAGGACGTAAAAGCCAACATTTAGGAGAAGAGGGCAACCTCTCCCTCTCTCTTTTCCCCGATCTTTCCCATCTCACGCATCAGTAGCACGTGTTCAGCTCCACAATGCAACTTCTAATCACGCTTGGACTGTGCATACAAACACAACCCGAACCACTCCCAATTTCCTAATCTATCCTCGTCTGTCCTGTCTGTCCGTCTGTCTGTCTGTCGTCTGTCTGTCTGTCTGTCTGTCTCTCCTCTCTCTTCTCTCTCTCTCTCGCCTCCTTCTCTCACTCACACACCACAACACACCACACACACACACCACACACAACACACCACACACACACACACACGAACGCACTTATACACGCACACACGCACGCGCGTGCGCGCGCGCGTGCGCGCGCGCACCACCAACACACACCACACACAAACACACACACCACACACACAGTACTACCCTCCCACCCTCCTACCCCTCCGCATCCACTCTCTCCGGTGCCGCACATTAGCATCTACTGCTCCGTACAAACCAGCTTTCGCCATCGTACTTTCCGTACAACCAGTTTGGCCATCGTAAACCTTCCGTACAACAGCTTTCCGCCATCGTACCTTCGGTACACCCAACTTTGGCATCGAGTCCTTTGGACTTGTGCGGGAAGCGTGGTCGTTCCCGCCACAACAGTCTCACTATCTTGCGAGCATACCGCGCAAGCAATAGCTGGTAAGTTGACGGGTCACCGACCCTCAACTCTAGGGCTTGTCTGCCTTGTATGCGAAGCTGAATTCGGCGGACTGCGCGGAAGAAACCACTGTGGTCAACGGGCAGAAAGGCGATTTTCAGCAACGCGTTGTGGAGCGCACAAGGCGTGTCAAGACACAAAAGACGTCACGGTCATCCACTGCACCCCAGTCTATCTCCAGCCGTCTCGACTTCGTCTTGCCACTGGACACAGATAGACTGGGGCGAGAGAGTGAGGCTGACGACGCGCAACTCTCCCTCACTATAATCCAAGTCAAGCGCAAGTCATGACTTCAAACCCCACAGCGCAACCTCAAGTCCTGTGGCGATGGGCAAGTGGCGAAGGCAGCAGGTGTGGACACACTGGGAGCTGTCAGTCACGAGCCTGCACACAGGCGGCCCAGGGCATGTGGTCGCTCTCTACTGGACGAAGCAGAAGTGGAGTTCGGCAGCCCCCTGGGTGTCTGAGCAGCCCTTTTTAGGACCGCACTGCTCACCTCCATAGCAAGAGGAAGGGGCTAGAAAAGGTGCCCTAAACATTGCCTGCTTCACCTTCACCTGGCCAGCAAACCGCGGCTGGGGGGTGTCCCTCCCAGCGGTCGAACTACGAAGAAAACAAAAACAAAGGTGCTCAACCTCGGCATGTGGAAAGCGCGAACTCTACTGGACAACGCCAAGGCAGACAGACCAGAACGAAGAACTGCACTGGTCGCCAAAGAACTTGCTCGCTACAACGTCGACATAGCAGCACTCAGCGCAAAACACGCCTAGCGGACAAAGGCCACTCACAGAATGTGGTGGAGGATACACATTCTTCTGGAGCGGACGCAGCAGCACTGAACCGGCGAGAGGCAGGCGTGGGATTTGCCATCAGATCCCATCTCACCCAGAAACTTGTCAAGCTCCTGGAGGGCATAAACGATCGCCTGATGACACTCCAGCTTCCACTTGGAAACAAGAAGAGTGCAATACTAATCAGCGCGTACGCCCCAACAATGACCACCCAGATGACATCAAGGACAAGTTCTACGAAGAACTAGACACTCTCATCGCAGCAGTCCCACCGTCTGAGAAGCTAATCGTACTCGGGGACTTCAACACCAGAGTGGGGACCGATCACCAGACCTGGGAAAGGATCATTGGGAGACACGGTACTGGCAACTGCAACAGCAATGGCCTCCTGCTTCTCAAGATGTGCGCTACTCACGACCTTGTCGTCACCAACACTCTTGTTCCGCCTCCCTACGCGCACACAAGACATCATGGATTGCACCCACGCTCCAAGCATTGGCATCTGATTGATTATGTCATCACCAGGAAGAGAGATGCGCGAGACGTGAGAGTGACGAAGGCCATGTGTGGTGCCGACTGCTGGACTGATCATCGCCTCATCGTGTCAAAGTTTAAACTCCGCATCCTGCCCATGCGAAGACCCCAAGGTCAGAAGACTGCAAAGAGGCTCAACGTCTCCAAGCTCAAGGATAGTAAAGTTGCAGAAGATTTCTCCAATGACCTAGATGGCAGTTGCTGCCCAAGACACGAGAGGATGACCACAGCAGCATTGAAGAGCAGTGGGAGGCCTTCAGAGAGCAGTCTACTCTACTGCCCTCGAACACCTCGGACCAGCAACCCGTAGAAACCAAGACTGGTTTGATGAGAATGACGCAGAAGTGCAGACACTGCTGTCAGAGAAACACCAGCTGTTCAGAGCGCACCAGAATGACCCCACATCACAAGCTAAGAATGATGCCTTCACCAGCGCAAAAAAACGCAACGACGAGGCCATTGCACGCCTACCTCAAGTGGAGATCAGCCAAGACCTTGACACCCCCCCCCCCCCCCCCCCCCCCCCCCCCCCCTCCACAGAAGAAGAAGTCAGAAAGGCAATCAAACAACTTTCCTGTGGCAAAGCGCCAGGATCTGATGCAATCCCTGCCGAAGTTTACAATCAGGAGGCCCAGCCTTGACACAGAAGCTGACGCAGCTCTTCCAGTCCATGTGGAATGAAGAGAGGGTCCCACAACAGTTGAAAGATGCCAACATTCTCCACATCTACAAGAGAAAAGGCAACCGCCAGTCCTGCGACAATCACCCGAGGCATCTCTCTCTTGTCCATAGCTGGGAAGATCTTGGCTCGTGTCCTGCTCAACCGCCTTCTACTACACCTTGAGCAGGGTCTCCTCCCAGAAAGCCAGTGTGGCTTTCGTGCAGAACGTGGAACTGCAGACATGATATTTGCTGCACGACAGCTCCAGGAAAAATGCCAAGAGCAGCAGAGCGATCTGTGTGTGTGACCTTGTCGATCTGACCAAGGCCTTCGATACGGTCAGCAGAGATGGCTTGTGGAAGATCATGGAGAAATTTGGCTGTCCCAGCAGGTTCATTACGATCGTCCGACAGTTCCACGACGGCATGATGGTGAAAGTACTGGATGATGGGAGAGTCAGAAGCCTTTCCAGTGACCAACGGCGTAAAGCA
>JADBJO010015583.1:22500-27500 GCA_016801955.1 Conus betulinus
TGAAAAAATAATTTACGAGTATGCTGATCCAAAAAATGTTTAATTCTACAGAGTTGAAAATTTTTTTTTTTTGATATTTTCTTTGATAAAGTTGTAATATGATTCGACCAGGATAAATTATTGTCAATGGTTATACCAAGTAATTTATGTGAAGTTACATGTTCTATGGCTTGATCATAAACGGTCAATGTTTTTAATATACCTTTAATATTCTGTCGCTTTTGACGTGTTGTAATTAACATAAATTTAGATTTCTTTGGATGAAGTGCCATATATTATAAGTTCTGTCCAGTCACTAAGTTTAATAATATCGCTCTGAAGGTCGTTTAATACAATGTATGTATTTGCACCTGTATTGTGGAGAGTAGTGTCGTCAGCAAAGAGTTCGCACGAAGAGGAGACATGCAACGGAAGATCGTTAATGTAAATTGTAAATAAAATAGGCCCAAGGACAGAGCCTTGGGGTACACCGGAATTTATTGGCATAGAGGTTGACGACGCAGAATCCTGAAAAACAATCTGTCTTCTATTTGTTAAGAAAGAAGAAATGAGAGCGACAGATTTTACAGATAGCCCATACAATTTTTAGTTTTCTAAGGAGAAGATCGTGGTCAATTACATCAAAAGCTTTAGCAAAATCAACGAAAACAGTACCTGTAAGAAGATTATTATTTATGTTAGAATGCCACTGCTCAATTAGGCTTGTTAGGACGGTGTGGCAGGAGTGATTTTCTCTGAGCCACTTTGATTAGGATGAAGAAGATCATTTATAATGAAATGCGCCTGCATATTTCGTTTGAGATGTTTTCCCAAGGTTTAGATAAATTGGATAAAATTGATATGGGCCTGTAATTTGAAGGGTCGTTTGAGTCGCCTGATTTGAATAAAGGCAATACCTTTGCATTTTTGAACGCTTGAGGGTAGTAACATTTCTCTATACACAAGTTGTAAATGTAAGTAAGACTGTCAGCAATGATAGGTGAGGAGATTTTCAAAATTTTGTTTATCAATGTTATCTAAACCTCTGCATGAAGACTGTTTCAGTAAGTTGAGCTCTCTGTATACCTCATGCACACTAATGAATTTAAAATTAAAATTGTTATCTAATCGTTTGGAGGCACAATATTCCTTTAGAGCCAACAGATCGTTGTCTTTCGAACGGTTAACCTTAACAGTTTTTTCTGCTATAGAAGTAAAATGTTTATTAAGATTTTCCGCAGATAAGTCTAATGATAAGGAGCTGTTGGCTTAGACGATTTACCTGACAATTGGTTGATAGCTTTCCAAATCTGTTTTGTATCTTTCTTAGACGATATAAGATCAGAAAAATACTTCTTACGAGCATATCTTTTCATTGATGTTACCTTATTTCGTTGTTTCTTAAAGTTAGAATCCTTACCAGTTGACTCTAATAAGTTATCACGCAATTTGATTTCGGCGACAATGTCAGAGTTCAGCCATGGTGGCTTACCCTCGGGTTTAACACGCTTGGTCTTACAGGGAACATGTTTATCATAAACAGTATAAAAAGTATCATACCAAGCTTCAAGCGCTTTATCAGGGTCTGTATGCTGGAAAACATTAGAGAAATCTGCAATGCACAAATCACACATAGGAAGTCATTAGAGACAAAACCTTTATAACTACGAAAGGATATATACTTATGTCTGAATTTGGGATTTTTAATACCTTTTTTAGACCACGTTAAACATATTGGAAAGTGGTCACTTAAACCATAAACAGGAACGGAAGATTCGATAATATTCCCAGGGCTATTCACATAGATGTGATCAATGAGCGTTTCAGATAGCGAAGTTATTCTGGTCGGAGTATTAACTAACTGAACAAAGTTATAAGACTCGTAAATATCTCTCCATTTATCGTAAGGTTTGAGCAAGTCTATATTAAAGTCACCGAGCAAAATAATATCAGTTGAATGAATAGAAACCTCGTCCATCATGGACTGGAAGCGGTCAAACCACCCCACCCGTTTCGTCTGGGTTCCTATATAGAAATCCTACTAGGATTGGCTTAGTTCCTTTTAAACGTATCTCTACCCATAAGCATTCGATGTTGTGTTTGTCAAAAGTATTAATATGTTTATAGTTAATCGTATCATGAATGTAGCAAACTAGACCTGTATCTAATTTACTGTTGGCATCTTTCCTAATGAGACTATATCCCGGAATCATGAGTAAGTCATCCGAGACTAAATTAGTTAAACGAGATTCCGAAAACCCGAAGCAGTGAAAATGGTCATCTGAGTTAAAAAGCATAGAAGGCACATCACACAGTTTATTAAGGAGATGACACGCATTAAGATAGCCAACTTTTAGTCCTGCTTTGAACAGCCATTTGTTACGACTGTGGACACCAGAATCGTTCGTCATACTATCGATGGGAAGACAAAATAAACCAACGATAAGTTACTTAAAGTCTATAAAGTTCGACTAATAAACAACAAAGTATGTACACAAACACCTGGGTACACTGTAAATCAATTGGCAATCCGTGGCAAACAATAAACAAAGTCTTAAAGGACGAAACCACAGCAATTAAGCCAACAAACCCGGGTACACAATATCGCAAAGATACAAATCTCACACAGCCAGAGAAAAGAACTATAACTATCTCCAAACACTATGTGTACTAAATATCATTCAAAAGTTAATGTCCCGTCTCCGAGCAGACTGAGGGCCTAAGTTGACATACTCTCTCTCTCTATCTTTCTCTCCCATCCCCTCCCACCCTCCCTCTCTCCCCTCTCTCACTCACCCCCCCCCCCCCCCCCTCCCTCTCTCTCACTCTCTTTCTCAGGAAATAGGTCTGTGCTGGTCACGCTGGGTAATCAGTTGAGAGGCCAGGGTGATGAGTTGCTGGGCACAGTGACTAGCAGGGTTGACTGCGGACCAATAACGCCATCCTCATGACTGCTCTTTGACGGAGGGAGGACAAGGGAAGGGTTGAACCCAGAGGAAAGGGGGCTGAGATTGACCTCCTGGGAACCGTTGGCCAGGCACTGGATAAGGAACAGGGGGAGCGGGGTAGGGGGCACTAGAGAAGGGTCGTTGGGGTAGTTGGGGTATACGAGTGGGGAAGAAAGTTGGGGAGGAGCTGGAGGAAAGATGGGAGGGGGACGTGAAGACATACCCTGATCTAATGATTATGACCAGTGTATGGCATTTTGCCCCGGTCATTGGTTACATAATCTGGGGGTGATATTTGGTGATCAACACCTTGGCTTAGGGAGCTACCCTGGTTGTAAGTACGGGACGGTAATAGGGGAACTCACTTGCTGATGATACAAGAGGGAAGCCTGAATTTCTAAAATAGCCATGATGTTTAGATGGTGTTTGAGCCATTGGGCCAGAATTTCTATATCCATTGTTGGGGACATCGCGGGATCTTAGAACATTTCTAGGGACATAATGGGCGTTATTAGAATGACCTAAATCATTGAAAACGCCTTCAGTGTTGCGGCGAGTCGTCTGAGGAAGAACCCGTTTGAAATTTGCTGCCAGGCATACTGTTCCTCTCATGCTTGGGTGGGTAGAGTCCCTATACAGGGCCTGGCGGGGAGCACCCGTTTCGGGTCACGAAGGAGCTGGAATTGTCAATCAGATCCACCTGCATACTTGTACAGGTGGCATACAGAGTTTTGTTAGAAGGGACAATAGTATTGTTCAATTGGTGACGACCACGGGCAGGGATAATTGAACTTAGGGCTATGTAAGCTGCAGGGAAACACCTTTTACACAAGGAAATTAGGTCACGCCAGTCGTTTGCAGCGATGGGTCCTGCTGGGCAGTCGTTTACACCCACATGCACTATCAAAGTCTTCACGTGATCACGACTCGGTAAAACTTGCAGCCACTGGATAAGATGCACAAGGGACAGACCAGGCACACATATCTTAAACATAGGGTCACTGTGCGATTCTAGTTTCTTCGGATTGATGTGTCTGACTACAGAGTCCCCGATAAGCAGAGAGGAACAGTGCTCAGGGATAGTAAGGTCATTCAATGTCTGTTTCTGGAGAAAGGTTTGTTGAGAGTCAGACACTTGTGCAGGATCATGATGTGTGTATTAAGCGTCACACTGGGAGATGTGTGGGTCATGAAGGAATGGGGTCCAGGGCGTTGTGAAACAGGAGCATTATCACCTGGAGGGAGCTCTGACAGGACATGAAAGGAGTTTCTGGTGGACACAGCGGCGTCCACCTCTGCATCGCTCACATTGTGGGGTGGGGGTGGAGGAGGAAAGTCAGTGTCTGTCTGGATATTCCTAGGGTCATCATGGAGAGGGGGAGTGGGAGGGGGACTGGAAGACACAGTAGTAAAGGGAAAAGATGAGGAGGGGGGGGGATATCACCGGAAGGAAAACACAGTGTGATAATGGTTGTCATCCGAGGGGTTTTTAGAACAGATCAAAGGAAAATCGCACTGTGTGGACACCGTCATAGTGATGGGGGAGGCTTTCTTCAAGTTTTTCAGTTCAGATTGGACAGAACCTAGTGTTGATTTTAACGACTTATTTTCCTTAACTAGAGTACTTAATGTTTTTTCCACACTGTACACAACTGATTGCAGCTCTTGAAAAGCAGAGTATAAGTTTTCTACTTTAAAATCAATGTGCCTTTTTAAGTCGTTTTTAATTAACACTTTGGTATCCTCTAGCTTGGACAACATGGTGTTATGGTGTTCAGTGAGGTCAGAGTGTAAGTTGACCAGCGTGATTTCTGCACTGTCCAGTTTGTTCGTCACTGTCTTGTCGACATGATTTAAAGGACAGAGTGTACGTCTCCGGAAGCGTTTTTTATGTTTCGTGAGTCTGGGAGTGCATGTTATAGAAGTTTCGTTCGGAGTAACGTTCATAGTCAGTTGCTGAGTCTCTGACCGTTCTGTGAGGTCAGTTAGCACTGACTGGGCAGAATCGAGGTCACAGTACTCCGAAGCAGAAGACACAGGGAGACAGTTGTAGGCGCCCTCTGTATGGTCGGT
>JADBJO010015583.1:32500-43336 GCA_016801955.1 Conus betulinus
AGAAAGGCAAGAGCATCTTACAAAGCCCTGAAGAACACATTTGGCGATCTCACCTCATTTCACCTTGCACCAAAAATCCGCCTGTTCAACTCCAATGTCAAAATCAGTATTGTTTTTATGGGGCAGAGACATGGCGAACAACAAAAAGACCACTATCAGAAAGTGCAAACGTTTCATAATTCCTGCCCTACGCGGAATACTGAAGATCCACTGGCCAGTTGACATCCAGCAACATCACAACAGATCTCTGGGAAAGAACCAACCAAGTGCCAGCAGAAGAAGAGATCAGAAGAAGAGATGATGAAGATGGGCGATGGATGGACCCTGGAGGATCCACAACCCTGAGGAAAACCACACCGACCAACATCACTCGCCAGGCCCTGACCCTGGAACCCTCAGGGGAAGAGGAAAGAAGAGGCCCGGCCCAAGAACTCCTGGAGAAAGGGACCTGGAGGCAGACGCCAGACTCAGACCCTGCTGCTCCTGCTGTGGGGGAGCTTGAGCGGATCGGATCGCCCGGGACCGTGGACAATGGCGGGGGTCGGTTGTGGATGGCCTATGCCCCTCCAGGGGCTCAAGGCCTAAGTAAGTAAGATCTATTGATTGATCTGCTTAACTATTCATGAATTATCGTGTGATGCACCTAGTGATAGCCATCAAAGAAACACAGTCTAGTTTACAACACAGATTCAATGGGTCCTCAGCTTTGTAGCCATCTCATGCCCGTCAGGTTTGCAGGTGTTTGATGAAAGGAAAGAATGAGGTGGTTGACAGGTTTGCAGGTGGTGATAAATGGAAAGAATGAGGTGTTTGACAGGTTTGCAGGTGGTGATGAAATGGAAAGAATGAGGTGGTTGTCAGGTTTGCAGGTGGTGATGAATGGAAAGAATGAGGTGGTTGTCAGGTTTGCAGGTGGTGATGAATGGAAAGAATGAGGTGCGTTGTCAGGTTTGTCAGGTGTTGTGAATGGAAAAAGAATGAGGTTTTGTCAGGTTTGCAGGTGGTGATGAATGGAAAGAATGAGGTGGTTTTGTCAGGTTTGCAGGTGGTGATGAATGGAAAGAATGAGGTGGTGGTGCCATGTGGCGGGATTTAAAGAGCACAGGTGCTCATGTTGCCAGTTGGAACGGGCGGTGGTGAGTGCGGTGGTTTTGTCATGTGTTGCACCAATGTTTTAATGGAGAGAGAGTCAGAGAGAAGAAGGAGAGATAGGTTGTTTGAACGCTACAGATGACCTGTGCGGGTATCCAGGAGTGTGGGGGGGAGTGCTCATGTGGAGTTGGAAGGGGGTGGTGAGTGCGCGTGGGGGGTGTTCCCATGTTGGGTGGGGAGAGAGAGAGGAGGGGGAGGGAGAGGGAGAGAGAGAGCAAAGGAGAGGTGGACACAAGACAGAGAGAGAGATGGGGGGGGAGTGTCAGGGGTGGGGGGGGGGAGGGGGGGGGGGGGGGGGGGGGGGGGGGGGGGGGGGGGGGGGGGGGGGGGGGTGGGGGGGGGGGGTGGGGTCGGATCGTATGTTTGTTCGTCCAATGACTATCTTGGCCAGAACTGTTTTTATGTAAAAATGTGTTTTTTTTAACTTACCTACGTCTGCTTTCTGCAATATTATCATTATTGATTATCATCACCATCATTGTTATTGTTGTTTTTTGCTGTTATTGTTATCATTCTTGTTATTGTTATTAGAATTCCGAACATTTTTTATTACTACTATTATTACTTTCGTTAGCAGTTTTTTTCGTTCTAGTTAGTATCCATCATAATCAGCCATCATCGTTGTTGTTGTTTTGTTGTTGTTGTTGTTGTTACTATCAATAACCTTGTCACCCTCTGAATATTCGTTTTCCCACAAATAATCAAAGGCGCGCGAGCGCATAACACACACACACACACACACACACAACACACACACACACACACACACACGCAACGCACGCACGCACGCACGCACGCACACACCACACACACACACACACACACGCAATCACGCACGCACGCACGCACTCACGCACGCACCACGAACACACACCACACACATCACACAACACACACCACACACACACACGACTACACACTGATAAATAGTAGCACAGACACACTAAGTAAGATAGGTAGCCAAGATCTTGACCAACGCTAGGTCAGGCATCTGCTAAGTCGTGTCCATGAAAGCCACGGCTTTCAGTTCTCTCATCTTAGTTTATTCCTATTCATTTCTACATCAGCTGTAAAGATTGGTCTCCAAACTTTAGCAGGCATTATATGGTGTAGCGTTGCGTGGAATTTGTCCCGCTAGCGGTGACACCGTTTCTTTGATGACATTGAAAATGAAACTGAATGCATTCCTTTAAGTCTCGTTTAAAACTTTTCCTGTTTCACACAAAATCTAACTTAGCTGTCCGTTCATCTCCATGGGATTTCATTCGTATCAGCCTGTTCAGTATGTGGGTGCGTGCGTGCAGTGCGTGCGGTGCATGTGTCGTGTTTGTGTGTGGTGTGTGTGTGGTGTGTGTGTGTGTGTGTTTGTGTGTGTGTGTGTGGGTGTGTGTTTGTGTGTTGTGTGTGTGTGTGTGTGTTGCGTGCTTGCGTGCGTGTGTGTATGGTGCGCGCGCGCCCGCGCGCGCGCGTGTGTGTGTGTGTGTGTGTGTGTTGTTGTGTGTGTGTGTGTGGTGTTGTGTGTGTGTGTGTGGTGTTGTGTGTGTGGCAATGCGCGCGCGGCGCGCGCGCGCGCGCGCCGCGCTGCTGACTTTTATGCGCATATGTGGGATGGGGAATGCGTAGGATTAGGGTGAGGTAAGAGGGCTAAAAGCGGTTCAAGGTCAATTTTTTTCTTGCTCCTTTTGTAAAGCGTTGAGACTGATCATCAGAATAATGACTGTATAGATAGATAATCACTATATAGATAGATAATATACTATATAGATAGATAAATACACTATATAGACAGATAATACACTATATAATAAATGATTACATTTATATGAAACAAATAATACACTATGAATGTTTAATACATTATATGATTATATGAACAAATAATACCTATGAATGAATAATACACTACATGAATACATAATAGAAACTATACACCAGCTACAAATAAACATACAATATGATGGGGATCAAATTTTTTCTGGAGTTTGATCGTTATCGTTTTAATTTGTGGAATAAAGATTTATCGCCATCACTCAGTGTGACTGTTTTCACTGCTGTTGTTTCTTTGTCGTTGTTCATACGTGAGATCTGCCTTTGGAGAACACTGGACTAGTTCTAAAAAGAAGACAGATGCGGTACATTTGATTCGGACTTTGTGTGTAGTCCACATGTTGTTGTTATTGGCTTTAATAAGAAAAGAAAAGAAGTTTTCTACCCGTCACATAGGACAGTTAGCCGCACGAGTGAAGCCTTTCTCTGTGACTCCTAAGCAAGCTGACACTCAGAGAAGATGTAATTTATTAATTATTTAGTTTGTTTTTTTGTTTTTTGTTTTCCTCTATCTTCCTTTCTTCTTTGTTTGCTTATTCTGTTTTGTCTTTGTTTTTTTTTTCTTCTTTTTCTCTTTTTTCTTTAGTGTTTGTTCTTGTTTTTTTTTTAGTTGTTTTGTTTGTTTGTTTGTTGTTTGTTTTTCTGAACGAATGATTGGATCGGGCTCATATGTACCTTCGGGCTTTGATAAGGAGGACATTATAGAGACTGAAGGTAGGGTTGGAGGACAAAATGTAGAATGGGACAGGCAGGAGTGGGAAGAGGGTGTGGGACTGGTTTCTCGGTGTTCTTATTGATCATTAACTCCCGCAAATTGGACGGCCACGATTGAGCTGAGTCTCGTCAGCTCATCTTAATAAACAGCCCTCTCTCTACTCTCCTTCTGCCGACACTCCCTCCCCCTCCGTCCCCTCCCTCCCTCCCTCCTGCTTTCTTCTGCACCCCCCCCCCCTCCCCCCCTTTTCTCCTCCTCCATACCTGCCCTGCTGTCCGATGCCAACGTCACGGAGATGTCGTCATGACATGTCAATCAACGCCTGTGGCCTAGGACTTGATAACATCAAAACGAAACAAAAGGATTGTTACCCCCTCTTTCCTCCTGCTATCTGTGTGTGTGTGTGTGTGTGTGTGTGGTGTGTGTGTGTGTGGGTGTGTGTGAGTGAGTGTGTGTGGTGGTGTGTGTGGTGTGTGTTGTGTGTGTGAGTGAGTGTGTGTGTGTGGTGTGTGTGTGTGTGTGTGGTGTGGTGTGTGTGTGTGTGTGTGTGTGTGTGTGCGTGCGTGCGTGCGCGCGCCCGCGCGCGCGCGCTCGCGCGTGTATTTGTGTATCTGTGTTTGTGTCTGTGCGCTCTCTCTCCTCTCTCTCTCCCTCCCTCTCCTCTCTCTCATGGCTCTCTCTCCTCTCTCTCTCTCATCTCTCATCTTCCTAAAATCCCCTCTCTATAGACGCTCTCACATTTGTTGTCGTGTTGATGCGATCAAGTTCATTGACTGTAAATCCAGTTTCTCAACTGCCTGTCCTCTTGTTTGCTGTACTTTCCCCTTACCCATGTCGAGATCCAGCCCCTTCTCGATAATGCCCCCCCCCCCCCCCCCCCCTCTGTGTGTCGGTGGTGTGTGTGTGTGTGTGTTGTGTGTGTGTGTGTGTGTGTGTGTGTGTGCGGTGGCGTGCGTGCGTGCGTGCGCGCCCGCGCGCGCGCGCTCGCGCGTGTATGTGTGTCTATGTATGTATGTCTGTGTGCGCTCTCTCTCTCCTCTCAAATCTACTCTCTACATACTTCTGCCGACCCTTAGATGGCTCATCAATCTACTCCTCTGCATCACGATTAAACCACTAAGTGTTTGAACAGGTACGACAGATCTTGCACGATGTTCATTTGAAGCACATTCAATAATGCGTGAAGACTCTTTTTTTTTTGAAACATGTTTTACATTGATGATATCGTTTTATTTTATTGCTTTGATCTTATTTGATGTACAGTGTGTATTCAAGTCTATTTGACTCTTTTCTTTTTTCCCCCATTTGTCTTTGTACTTTACATGTATTTCTTCTTCCCCCCCCCCTGTGTCCCTTTGTCCCTCGTCCCCCCCCCCCACCCCCCCCCCCGTTCCCCGCTATTTACCCCCTCCCAGATCGATTTCCCGCCACCCCACCATTACCCCTACCCCCCCGCTTCCGCTATTCCGTCTCTGCTCTCCCTCTCTCTCGGGGAGTGAACGTTCCGACGTGAAGAGTACTGGTCAGTGTTGGCACGTGGCCTGCTGTTTTGTTTAGAGGTGCCAACTGTAAGAGACTGAACGTCGCGTTTCGGCTAACTTCACTTTTTTGCAAAGCAAGTCGTCTTGGTGGCCATGCCTTCAGCCCCCCTTCCGGTTTTATGTTTAGGGCTGTCTTGTGGCTCCTCCTTTTTGCCACCGTTTATCGCTTTGAGTGTTGAAGGGGCCTCGAAAAAGACTGCCGTGAGGTTCGCCCCACTCTGACACATGCCGAACAAGGTTGCCGTTTGTCACCGTGGGCTTGTCCTCTCGAACTGGTGACTGTTTCTGGGGCAGTCCCCTGCTGCTTTGAACGTTGCGGAAGAATAATTGATCAGAACCCTTGGACCCAACATAGCCTTCGGCAGCTGAGAGTGAACAGCCATCCACTGCTCACTTTTGCAGGACGCAGGACCAGTACGGACCCCGAATGACTGGCGACTAACTACTCCCCGGACTACCCCGGACGACAGACATGAGACTTCGCCCCCTCTTTCAGCATGCCCCAACGATCGCTGATGTCATGAACAAGTTGGACTGTAAGTTTTGATTGATTTGACAAAAGCTTAAAAGACCTTCGGGACCATTATTTGATGCACTGCACAGGGGGTAGGTTCAATGATCTGCGTGAGGAGGTTGGGATTTTTTGAGAAAGCAAAATATGGAAACTCAAAGAAAAATCTCTTGATCTCTTAGCTAAGGTGGAGCAACTTGAAAGAAAGACCGATGATTTGGAATGTTCGCTCAAAGCGTAATATCTCATTTTCATGGTATATTTCCAGGCCAAAAGGGAGTCCAATGAACAGGCTGAGGGAAAGTGGCGTGATTTGTGTAACTGACAAACTGGACATTAACTGATGTGGAATTGACCGTGTTCACAGGTTGAATTCGAAGCCTGAACTCCCCCCATACATTTGCTGCTGCTCTTCTCCTATAAAGACAACGTAAGCACTTCTTAAGGCCAAAGGGTAAACTGAAGGGCACCCAACGCAAATGTCCTTGTTGGGGAGGATTTTCCTCCTTTTAGAGTCAGAAAAGTCAGGCTGGTGGTCTCTCACTATCTCCCACAAATTAAAAAGGCAACAGGAAAGGAAAGAAAAAGCTTCACCGATTTTTTTTGATCATCAAAGTCCTACTTGATGGTTGTAAGCATTTCCCGTAATGAAGATGGCATAATTTTGAGGGAAATCAAGTGGACAGGGAGACGGCCGGCCACACCTGACATCAAATTTGTCTGACAGTGGGGAATTGAAAAAAACTCTGGGGAATCCCCAGTAACTTAACACCGTTTGACCCTCTACCGGTCCATCTCCGATGACAGCGTCGCGACGTGCGTGAGCGTTGTTTCTGATGTGTCAATCAGTAGTGCCGCAACGGAGCTGGCAACAACGCTTTGCCGCGGTGTTAGCAATAATACGACGAATTGTTCGTGTCGTTTCGTTTTCAGTATACTAGTCCCATAATATACTAGTCACATAACGTAAGCACAGGCCTTTGCACACAGGGGGTGTTTGATATCATCCCTTTCAAAAAACATTGTTTTTTTTTGTTTTATGGGCGGCAACCAATGATGGAATCTCACACAGCAGTGTGGCCTCCCAGCCTGTGGCAACTGGTAGTGCGCACAGGGGGGGTCTTGGTGACCTCGTTACCGCGCGGGAATAAAAAAAGTGCAAAGTTGCGTTAACTGTGCCTGTTTTGCATCAAGCTTGCTGGCGACACAAGATGTGTAAAATGAAAATTCTTTTTTTTTTACACCGTTCCCGTGCAAGAGTCAGTCTCTCAAGTGAGTTTTATGCCCCTTCTTTTTGGCTTTTTTTTAAGCGCGGGGTTGGTTACTGTCAGCCCTTTTTCTCACCATGCCACCACGAAAGAAAACTTAGCACCATTTGACCAAACCAGGGCGATTGCGTGGATACAAGATGGCATTTGCAAAGGCTGAAGTGGCGCGCGACGACTTGGTGTGCATCATTCAGTTATTGTTAGACTGAATCAGCGTTTTTTTAGGGCGACCAACAGCGTTGTGAAGAGTTTTTTGACGAGAGGCCACGGTCAGGTCGGCCTAGGCAGACTACTCCCAGAGAGATCGTTTTCATCGAGAGGCAGGCCCTATTGCAGCGGGATACCACTTCCACCAGCAGCATCCAAAGGCAGCTTCGTATGGCAAATAACACCATCCTCAGCCGTCAAGCCATACGAACCCGAAAACCAATCTTCACCACTTCGGCCTCAGATCACGTCGCCCAGCTGCTTTCGACCACGACTGCTAGCAGCCCAATAGGCTGGCTCGCCGAGCTTTCTGCCCATCGTCATGTGAGATGGAACCAACAACAGTGGTCCCAGGTCCTCTTTTCAGATGAGTCGCGGTTTAGTCTTGAACACAATGACGGCGTCCGAACTAGAGTTTTGGAGGCTGTGTTGGTGAACCGTTACATTGATGCAGCTGTTCGCCAGACCAGGGCCTTTGGGGGGAGGATCTGTTATGGTATGGGGGGTGCCTTCAGCCTCCACCACAAGACACAACTCTACCATATTGATGGGAAACCTCACAGGCATCCGCTATCGGGATGAAATCCTGGCGCCTTTCGTTGTTCCGACCATATGCAAACGGATAGGACCCCCATGGCAGTCTTCCAAGACGACCAATGCTCGGCCACATAGGGCCCCGGGTGGCCGAAAACTTCATTGTGCAGGCAGGCCGGCATCAACAGGATGATCTTCCCGGCGTATAGTCCCCCGACCTCAATCCCATCGAGCATATGTGGGATGAGTTGGGGAGACGTGTGAAGGAGAAAAACCATCCACCTCCCAGAGACCGCCAGGATCTCTTCCAAATGCTGCAACTGGAATGGCAGAGAATCCCCCAGAGGGTCATCAGAAACACTGGTCAACTCGATGAGGAGTCGCTGCGTGGAATGTCTCGCCAATGGCGGTGGCCACAAACCCACTATTGAAATGATTTTGTGAACGGAACAGATTTTTTGCGAACTTTTTGATTTCGACCCATCCTCTGTTTAATTGTCTGTAAATCAACAACCGTTCACTCGATCCCAATGAAATTCATGTACGTTTGGAAAACCAAATTAAAGATAATGAATTAAATCTGTTCCCAATTTCAAATCGTCAATGGCTTTTATATTTGGAAATTAATGCGGGTTACATGTAAACTGTGCTTAACTTTATGCCACGATTTCCCCTGTCGGAGCAACAGCGACAGTAGCAGGAGAGAGAGACTGGAGTACAGAGAGAGAAGATTTCCACATTCGGAGCAACAGCAAAAGATCCAAATTAGTCACAAAAAAAAAACAAGAACAAGAAAAAGAAAATAAACCCTGCTACATGGTGGTGCTGCTGCACTGACAGGGGAGGTACAAGAGAGATTTAAGCACGAAGAACCCTGGGTAATCCTGATATGTGTTGGGAAAAGTGGCAGCAATAGCACAAACAGAATGCATATACATACAAAAGGCACGAGCGTGTGTGCCAATGGCACAATTACACACTGAAAAGGATGGGACGGTGATCAGCTTGCTTGATTTTTTAGAAGGGGCTGGGGATGGGAGTGGAAGAGAGAGAGAGAGAGGAGAGAGAGAGGAGTGGGGAGAGAGAGGGAAGAGAGAGAGAGAGAGGAAAGAGAGAGCGAGGGAGACCCCCGACAGACAGAGACTTTGAGTATGGAGAAGACAAGACAAGACGACAGACAAGACAAGAAATTACAAGTCTTTATTTACGAGGATAAATAGATTAAGCACTGACGTGCTTTTTTTACATCCAGATCCTTGCCCCGAGAGGGACCCCCATACAAAACATGCAGTGGAAAATCAATTATGTAAAAAAAAAAAAAAAAAAAAAAAAAAAAAAAAGCAAAGAAGCAAGCAAAGCGGTCAGGTAATCATAAAAAGAAACATCAAATGAAAAATAGAAGAATAATGAAAACAAAAAAACCCAATAAAAATAAGAAAATAAGAATTAACAAACCAAAAAATAGAAATAAAAATGAGAATAACAATAATTGAAGAGTAGAGAGAGAGAGAGAGAGAGAGCGATAGAGAGGAGAGAGGCAGCGAGAGAGGAGAGCGAGAGACAGAATAAACAGAACAGGACAGACACACAGACAGAGAGAGACAGGGGACAGAACAGAAAGAGAGATAGAGAGGCCGCGGAACAAAGGAAAAACAGCAAAAATAGTGCTGGGGGGATGGGGGCTGGAAGGGGGGACGTCATGCCTGGAGGTGGGGGGGGGGGTGGTGGGGGTGGAGCGCTGGGTATGTGAATCGAGAGCGTTGAGGCCAGCCAAAGGGAATGAACTTTGTTTGAAAGTTGTTTATCGAGGGTTTTTTTTTTTTTTTTTTCAATTTTTTAATTTGGCTTTGAATCCGCCTACAGCTTTATGATCGTTCGAACATTTTTTTTTTCTATGGGACGTTTATTGCATGTCTGATGTGTGCGCTTGTGGCAACTTAAAGCGGGACTGGAGGTTATACGCGTGCCGAGTGTGTTGTTTGGTTATAACCGACCTGTGCCAACAGCGTTTTGTTTTTGAGGGCGTTTTTGTTTGTTTCTTTTGAGGTCTCTCCAAAGCCTTTGAGCTGTTTTTTTTAATGGGCATTAGAGCAGTAGTAAATAACATTGGCAGTGTGACACGGACATGGCGAATGCCTGATTTTAATTAAAAGTCTTTCCCGTTCCCTGGTACGTCCTCTCTCTCTCGTCCCACCGTGTGCACGTGCGTGTGGTTGTGTGGGTGTGGTGTGTGTGTGGTTGGTGTGTGTTGTGTGTGTGTGTTTGTGTTTGTTTGGTGTGTTGTGTGTGTGTGTGTGTCGGTGGCGCCGGCGGCGTGCGTGGCGTGCGTGCGCGCGCCTTCGCTCGCTTTGAATATGTGATTTAAACACTTCTGTGAACGTGGTACTGTATTAGGTACTTCTAATCCCCCGATCCACCGGACAACTTCTTCTTCCATTATAGCTGCCAAACTTACCAGTTAGCATCCACCTGACCACTTCTTTCTTCATTATCCTACACCCCCCCTTCACTCAACTGAAGAATTCTTGGCAACTAGTCCAGGGGTGAGTAAGGATAACACAACGCCAACTTCAATAAAACGTGACAGCCAACACTAGTCACAAGACGACTGGCCACTGGACCTTCAGGTGACCGGGGGGGCCACTCGGGACAGTGCCCACGGCCTGCGGGGTGATAATGCTCACAGAGGGGGATGATAGACAAGGCCAAACACGGCCCGCAGTATAGATATTTGGCTGACCAGGGGATCGCGGCCAGCACAGACTGCAGGGGATAAACTGCTCAATCACAAGGGATAATAGGGAACCAGAACGCCTGCCCCTGCAGGGATTAGTGATCACAGGGGGCTAGAGTAACCAGCCCAGCAACGACCTAGCAAGGATACATGCTGACAGTGGGGATAGAGGCAACAAAGCAGGGATAGTGCTGACATGGGGTTGGAATAGAGGGCCAGAACAGCCCCTGCTATTGTGAGTAAGTTGTCTGACGGGGGGAATAGAGGCCCAGAACGAGAAACGCCTGCCAGGCGCAAGGGGATAGGTCCTGACAAGGGGATAGTGGGCCGGAACGCCTGCGAGGCAT
>JADBJO010015584.1:0-2500 GCA_016801955.1 Conus betulinus
GTTTCTAAGTTATCAACTATGACCTCGTTTCGAAATCAGCTTGCCCCTGTGCCTGATTTGTGTGAACCCAGTGGTGCTAAAATTTGCAATCAGAGCGCTAGTGCAGAATATTCATCCACCAAACGAACATTCTCTTAAATGCTCTGAATGTTCGAAGCTAGTCTCTTGATCAAAAACAACCTACCCGACTACATGCTGTGTGTTCTCATCAAAACTCAGAGAAGATATATGTGCGAACCATGTGCTTTGGGATTCATGACCGCAGAACTTTTGTTGGAAATTGAAAAAGAAAAATCAAATCTGGATCGAGAAGCCTGTCCTGGAACAAATCTCTTAGTGCCGCAAGTACCAGATCTAAATCGGTCGATCCCTCTATCCAATACTGTGAGAAAACAACCTCAGAAACATTCTCGCGTTTTCACGACAGAGCTTGCATTGACACTCAAACAAAACAAGATCGCTTTTTCTAAAAATGAGCAACTCAGTTTCAGATCTAAAGTCAATAATTTATAAAACAGTACGAACAGCTATGCGCCATTATGAAAGAGAAAAATAAGTCCTCTCCCGAACCAGTGCCAAGACAAAATCCAGCAAGCCAGAACTTGGGGTCCATCACTCCACACAAACAACTGTCGTAATACCTACATCTCAATTCAAAATCATCGATGGCAAAATGAACGGACCGAGTTTCTTGGACGTTCTGAAAAATGGAAAAAGTTTGTTTGTGGAACACTCTGACGGAAAACAAAGTGATGTAAAACTGGATGACGAAAGTAACGTGCAGCTGAAAAAGGAGCGATCTATTCCCAGAGGAAACAGTATTGAGATGAAAAAAACAAACAAACAAAAAAAGAAAAAAAAGAAAGAAAGAAAGAAAGAAAGTGCTCTCAAAATGATTAAATTCAACGTCAGGGACATCCAACATACGCATCAGAGCACCCAACAGGCAGCAAACAGATCTACCCCAGGTTCTAGTGTTGCACGACTCTGTATTGAATGGAGTTTCCGGAGATCATTTAGGATATGCCTACGGTCATGTTGTCAGGAACCAGAAGATTCACACTATCGGAGAGCACCAACACGCCTCTCGGATCTCAACAACAAACGTGAAGTTTTTTAATGCTGCAAATCTTTCAAGTCTTCACAATGTCAAAAATGTCTCCTTTGTGTCTCACGAAAACATCAACAGCAAGAGACAATACCTGCGGGACAATATTCATCCCTCCACAAGAGGCTCGAAACGTTTTTGCCGGCAACCTCGGCCGCCATCTGCATTACCTGTTTGTGGAGGAAACAAAGGCGGCATCATCAGAGCATCCCAAGACAGCGCCATCAGGACGGCAGACTGAGGCCTTTGTACTGTCACATGGACCACTTTCTGCCCATGCCGCCTTTCCCACCGAGAAGACCTGACATCTTTTTCGATTGGTTCCCGTGATAGTCTTCTACCAGTTGAATGATAGTATCTCTCCATTTTGCCATTACTGAAATATTCTACAACAGTAGTATAAGTAAATCTCATGTTGTCATTTCTTTTCATTGTTGTGCTTGTAGTTTGTTTCAAAGTTTAACTTGTATTTATTGAGACTTTCTGTTTTTATTTTCTTTTTTTTTTTAATTTATTTACTTTATTATTTTTTTTTTTTAGCTTTTGAATATCATCTGTATCAATGACAACAAATCAAAATAGACATTTTACAATGGAACTGTTGATCAGTGTCAACCAATATCGCAAACTTTCAAGAACACATAGAGAATAACTCCTATACAGTGCTTATTCTTCAGTCACTAAATGTGTCCAAGATGAACTAACCATGCTTGATCATTTCTTCAACCCTCCAGTGTATCACCTCCCTGATGAAAACAGGAAAAGTGAACTGTGCTATCTATATACATGAAAGCTATCTTACCATCCAACTTCAACGCCAGTACAATCGACTGCGCCAAATATCCACTCTTGTGCAGCTTGTGTGTCAGATTTGACAACTCATTAATTTTAGATATTCTTTCTGTTTACCTCCTCCCTAAAAGTGTTGATGATTGTAACAGTGACTGGCTAAGTACCCTGGGTACCCAAAATGAAAAGTAGCTAGTAGCCGGTGACTTTAATGAACACGCCCCATTTTGGGATAGTGGCTGCCCTAAGGTTAGCTCCAGTCGTCTAGTGGAGAATATTTCAGACTCTGCACTCTTTCTTCTAAATGATGGAACCATAACTAGATTGCCTGATGTTCCTAGCCACAAACGATCTGATATTGACCTGTCTTTAATTTCGCCATCACTAGCGACTAGCTGTACCTGGCAAGTTCATAATAACACTTTAGGTAGCGATCACCTCCTAATTACTATTTCCTTGAGAGAATTTACAATTTTGCATGATGATACAAGGGATAAAATCCCAAAATTTAATTATAAACGAGCTGACTGGGATAAATTCAAGTCCATTCTAATGTCCTTTAATGTTAGTATGCTGGAGAACCCAGATATTGATCAAATGTAT
>JADBJO010015584.1:15000-17500 GCA_016801955.1 Conus betulinus
CTGGTCGATCGGTCCGTCCGTCCGTCCGTCCGTCTGTCTGCCTGTCCGTCCGTCAGTCCGTCTGTCGGTCTGTCTCTCTCTGTCTGTCTGTCTCCTGGATGTGAAAATTCCACAGTGCATACCGTGCGATAAGCCACTTGGTATTGTAAATCTCATTGCAGCGTACGGAGTGATAAACTACTCAGCATTAAACGTCGTATCTATCTTCTCTATGTATCTGTCTGTCTGTCTGTCTGTCTGTCAGTTTTAAAACTACTCAGCATTAAACGTCGTATCAATCTATGTATCTGTCTGTCTGTCTGTCTGTCTGTCTGTCTGTCTGCCTGCCTGCTGCCTGCCTGCCTGTCTGTCTCTCTTTCTACCTATCTGTCTATACTGTAGAATTTCCGATCTTCTTCACAAAATATGTCCTAGCCAGAGATTTGAATTATTAGGTGCATCCCTTACTAAGAAGGACATCTGCCCCCCCCCCATCTGCCCCCTCCCCCCCCCCGCCCCCCCCCCCCCCCCCCCCCCCCCCCCCCCCCCCCACACACACACACACAAAGACGAAAGATGAGTATACTTGGTTAACTTTAAACAGATTTTATTTGCGCGATCATTTACGGTTCCACCGACGCACAGCCGTACCCGTGTTGTCACGATCTTGACACAGGAACTCAGATACACCTGTGACTGCTCTGAGGTAACCCGCCGGAGGAGACACAAACTCGATTTACTTCTCACTCGGCTCGAGTCTCCGCGATTGTGTTCAGGAGAAGACATAGAAACGTTTGTCGTTTTCACGCACCAGAGACGGTGATAATGGCAACGTGTAAACTGTTCACAAAAGACTGTTCACTGCCCACGACCCCCCAACTCCCCCCCCCCCCCCCCCCACCTCTCTCTGTCTCTCTGTCTGTCTCTTTCTCCCTGTCTGTCTGTTTCTCACTCTCCTCCCTCCTCCACCTCCGCGCCATTTATGCCTACATGATTCCGCCGTTGCATGTTCTACAAATGTGTGAGTTGGGGATGGGTCGGTGTGTCCTCTAGGGGAAAGACTTGGAATATTTTCTCTTTTAGAATTACGTTAAAATTTCGCCTCCACCCTCTCTCTTAATAGTTATGGAAGGAGCAGCTCTCCGGTACCAGTCATCGAAAGAATTTCTTTCCATCGGGACTGTCAAAATACTCAATAGCAGCTCGGGGATAAGTTCTTTAGGCTTAGAGAAGTTCAAACAATCAATACTAATTGAACAACAAAGACCGGCACATGGTAAGTGCACTTTCACACATCAGCTTTTATTTGTTTATACACGGGGGAAACATTCGAATCTGTTTCACAGAAATCAGTTCATGCTGAGTTTTGGTTCACTTTGTTTGATCACTAAGAGAGGGAATGTTCTGGACGAGGTGAGTTGGAGTCCACTTGAAATATCAGAACTTACCTGATGTCGTAAAGGATGGTTGATCTCTCTCTTGTTGCTGGTGACTGATCCACTTCTATGGACCTGCTGTTCAGTTGCTGGGCTGAGGTGTTTCTTCACTACCACGCTTGCCCATGGTAGATAGGGACCCAGGTTCTGGGACAAACAGGACATTGTCTGTAGTTAAGTAGCTGAGAGTCTGGCTTGTCGAGTTCACACACTTGCCCTCTGGCTTTCAAAGAATATGTGAGATCTCAGCCAACAAAAGATAGACTAGCATACATATATAACATGAATTATCAATCAATCTCCACTGTTGTTCAGATTTTGAGTGGTACAGTGCTAAACAATTTTAGTCAAATAACTCTTCAGTGTTTCTTATGAATTAAATTGTAGCAACTTGGAAAACACTGAGCACAAGTACACATGTGGGGCAGACTTAGAGTCACACACTACAAAGCATTCCAATCATCAACAGTATTCATAAAACAACTAAACAGTTTTCACCTAGTACAGACACAATGTTTTTTTTCTTCAAATCAGAATTCATCATTCAGTTATCATCTTAACAAATAGAATTGCTAGAATTGCATACTGGCAAAAGTCAGATTGTACACAAAGAATGGTAGTCAGATTGTTAACAAAGAATCTTAACCAAGTATGGTAATAGCTTTTACCACGTAATGGCAAATTAACTATTACGACAGCATACTCCGTCATCATCTTGATATATGTCACTAGGTATTAGCACAAAGTTACACTGTCAAACCACACGGCATGCATACAATCAATGCGTAGACTCAAAATCTAGAAACATAGTTTCAACTTACATTTTTGGAAGATCAGTAGATCCTACACCAGGAGACACACACACACACACAGGAACGCGCGCGCGCTCGCGTATGCATTTTCACGCACTACCGCCCACATGAGCTGAGATTTTGGAATGGTCCAAACTGTTCAGATCAGATCAGCCGAGGGGAAAGCAAAGAACACTGTCCAACATACATTTCACACCAGAGCAGCAGCATCCATCACGGGCTTGGACTGCTCTAGTGGTGGGGGACTGTGACCACGTCCGTCTCCCCCAGGTC
>JADBJO010015584.1:30000-32500 GCA_016801955.1 Conus betulinus
TTGATGTTGTGTTGCGGGTGGTTGAAATGTAGGGCAACGGGTTTGGGTCGGTGGTGGCGGGACGTCAGCCAGGTGTTCAGAGATGCATGTCTCAAGTGAGTGGGATGTTTCACCTATATAGATCTTGCCACATAGTGGGCAGTGGATAGTGCATACAATGTTGTGGCTCTGACAAGAGAATGTGCGTTTAATTGTGAAGGAGTCTTTGGGGCCCTGTTGGATGGTGTCTAGCTTGATGAGGGGGCAGATTTTGCAATTAGCTTTTGAGCAAGGGTGAGAACCTGGTGGTACAGGTGTGGAGATTTTGTTCATTTTGGACCTCACGAGAAGATCTTAGAGTTTTTTTTCACGTTTGAACGTGATCATGGGTCCGGTATGGAAGGCAGGTTTGTGGTTTTGTTGTATGTGCCAATTGGATTTGAGAACCTGCAGAGGGGGAGGGTGTGTGGGTGGAAGAGGAGTTAGGTGGTGGGTCTGTCTGTGTCTTGTGGATGCTGGCTTTCCAGAGCAGATGTTCTGCAGTGGCAGTGGTGCGGCTGCGAACTTCGTTGATGATGGAACTGGAGTATCCATGGTTTGTGAAAAATTCTGACATTTTGGCAGCTTGTATCATGAAGTCGTCTTTGCTGGAGCCAAGTCTGCGAAGACGGAGAAATGTGAGTATGGAATGCTGTTTTTAGTGTATGGGTGGTGGGAGGATGTGTAGTCTAGGCATGCATGTGCATCAGTGGGTTTGTAAAAAAAAATGGAAGTTTTGAGTAGGCCATCTTCAAAGGAGACGATATGTCTAGGAAGTTAAGTGACTGTGAAATGGTGTAGGTTAGTTGGATGGATGGATGGAAGGTCTGGGCAAAGTTGAGGAAGTTGAGGAGATCTTGTTTGGGCATGGATATGGCTCCCAGTCTATCATCAATGTACCTTTGTATATTCCGGTGTGGGACCTGTATATATGGTGGTTAGTAGGCGGTGTTCTAAGTGTCCCATGAAGAGGACAGGCATAGGATGGTCCCTTTCTGGTGCCCATAGCAACACCACTTATTTGTGAGAATGTGTGATTGTTGAATTGACAGGTGTTGAGAGTGAGGACTAATTCTGCAAGTCTGACCAGTGTAGTGGTGGGAGGGTGTTGTTGGTTGGTGGGGGGGGGGGGGGGGGGGGGGCGTTTGTTGAGGAAGAATATGAGGGCCTTCAGTCCATCAGCGTGGTGGATAGAGGTGTAGAGTGACACCATGTCAAGTGTGAAGAGGAGGCTGAGTTGAAAGGTGGGGTCTGTGTTGTATGAACTGATCATGTTGGGTGTGTGGGTCGAGTCGTATGTGGGCAGGCTCTGTACAATGGATTGAGGGAGAAAGTCTAAGTACTGTGAAATGTGTTCCATGGGCCAGCTGCAAGCAGGAACAATGGGTCTGCCAGGTGTGTTGGTTTTATTGGGGGGGGGGGGGGGGGGGGGGGGGGGGGGAAGCAGGTAGAAGGAGGGCTGTTTAGTGTCTGTCACGATCAGGAGTTTGGCTGTGGTCGGTAGGTTGTTGAGTTTGATTTCTTCTTTGATTGAGTTTGCTATGAGTTTCTGGTATTGTGGGAGGGGTGATGTTGTGAGTGGTGTGTAGAAGTTTGAGTTTGACAGTTGTTTTGTGCTTCTGTTATGTACAGTCGTTTGTCCCAGACCATAATTGCACCACCCTTGTCTGCCGGCTTGATGACTATGTCCTGTCGTTCTCTTATTTGAAGGCTTTCTGTTGATATTGTGAAAGGTTACAATGTCAGACAGGTTCGGATTTGATTTGGCTGGTGTCTTTTTTAGCATTGTAGAATTCAACTTCGCTGAATTTGTTGGAGGGTGGTTGGCAGAGCACCGGGATTTGAAACAGTTGAGTGAAAATGTCAGAGTTCTGTGGTGGTGGGGCCTGGGTGTTTTCGAGCGTCGCCATCCAACAAAGTTCCTAAAGAATCTTTCCACATCAAGGTGGTTCTGGTATTCATTGGTGGTGGGCTGAATAGGGATGAATTTGAAGCCTTTTGCCAAGACTGATCTTTCATCATCAGAGAGGGGAAGATTCTCAGGGATGCAGTAGACAAGGTGGTGGTGGTGATCAGATGTAGTGGGGTCAGGATTGTGGGTTGGGGAGGCTGAGTGGTCGGAGCGAATTGTGTGTGTTTGTTTTTGTAATTGTGATAGTTTGTCTTGTTTGGTCTGGTTGCAGTGGTTGTGAATGAGTTGGTTGTGTGTATGGATGAGCTGTCTGAGTATGGAGGCAAAGGCTTGGGGCATGATAATTGTGGTTTGTTGTTTGAAATGTTGGAGAAGGTTGGAGAGAGATTTCAGGGTTGAACTGAGTGTTTTTATATGTGCCAACATGAGTTTACGGGAGGCTTGGAAGAGAATCTTTGTGATGGTAGTGATGAGAGGGGTGTCATGGAGATTGGATGGGGTGTGGGAAAGTGAGAAGCCACGAGGAGTGATGTGTAGTCTAAGGCATTGTTTAAGAAAGTTGAAATGGGA
>JADBJO010015584.1:37500-43333 GCA_016801955.1 Conus betulinus
CTTCATTCTAAACTCAACGATTTCTCTTTCATGAACTATGTCTCTACATTTGATTTTGTTTGTTTAACCGAAACGTTTGTTGATGACACATTTGATTACAATGGTATTTTCACCGATCACATTAAGTTCGCAGCTCCAGCAAAAAAAATGTCTCGACAGGGAAGAAACTCCGGGGGGTGTCTTACTCCTGATAAGGAAATCATTGGCGTCTTTCGTATCATGTGTGAAAATAGATTGTGTAAACACGGTAGCTGTTATAGTAAACAAGTGCGTTTTTAACAGTGATAAAGATGTCCTGATAATAGCATGTTATGTTGCACCGGAACATTCGCCTGTGTATGATCAAATGCTAATCAAAGATGGCATTGTTAACTTAGAGGAAAGTATTTTACACTCAGTACGTAATCAAGACCTGTATAAAATAATACTTGGGGATCTCAATGCCAGAACTGCAAGCAAACAATCTGGTGAGGAACAACTTGTAAATTATTCTCCATTTCTTGATGATGATGATGTTGATGATGAGGCTGATCGTGATGACAACGATGGGAGAATGAAATCTAAGAGTTTACAAAGGAAATCTAAAGACGAACGAATGTATGAATAAGTTTGGGAGATCACTTCTGAATTTATGTTTCTTGTTAAACTGTGTTATAGTAAGTGGTTGTTGTAATAGTGATAGGAGTGGTGACTTCATATATGTTTCCGCTCATGGTTGCAGTGTAATAGACTATGTAATCTTATCTGAAGACTTATTTTCCACAGACTGTTGCAATTTATATGTTGGTGAGCAAATAGCCTCGTGGCATTTGCCTGTAGAATTTGAATGGAAAAATAACGATAGAGCTAATCACACTAAATCAAAACAATCTGCAGCTCAAACTACTGTTGAAGACCGTATCTTTTGGTCTGAAGAATATGTCACTCGCTATAAAGAGGAACAAAACTCTTGCGATTTTAAACAAAGCTTACAGAATGCCTATGCACAGCTCCAATCTGATATTAATACTCTCTATTGACACGTTTACAAACGCTTTATGCAGCTCCGCTGCATGCATGATCAGGACAGTAGGAAAGAAGAAAAAGGTGATGTTTGGTTTGACAGGGAATGTGCGCAAAAAAAAGAAATTGGTCAGAAAACTCTTAAGAATATTTCAGCGATCAAAGAAACAGCAAGAGGAGAAGAAAGATGCTTATGGAAGAGAAGTAAGACGCTTACAGGAGAAGAAAGATGTTTACGTAAAGGAAAGAAAAGAATACAAACACCTGTTGTTAAGAAAGAAAAATGAATTTGATCAAGTAAGGTTAATGGAACTGAAACAATCAACTCATGATTCTAAGTTGTTTTGGCAAACCATCAGATCAGTCAACAGAAAGTGTGCTGTTTACAATAATATAACTAGTGAACAATGGTACCAGCATTTTTTCAATCTCTTTAATGAAACGGATCTTAGGTTAAATCATGAAGACATAAACATCATGGAGGAAAGTGAGGGAAGAAACAACTGTAACTTTGTTCAACCACGCCATTGCCATGCAAGAGGTTCTTACCAGTATTGGCAATCTCAAAGCAGGGAAAAGTGCAGGACCTGATAAAATTGTTAGTGAAATGCTAAAAAATGCAGATGTTTCTGTTGTGGACTTCCTTGTTGTTTATTTCAACAAGATATTTGATCTAGGTGTTTTTCCCACTGAATGGTCTAAGTCCATCATTGTACCTTTACATAAAAAAGGAGACTTAGATATGCCTGATAACTATCGCGGTATAGTTCTAACAAGTGTTTTAAGCAAAGTTTATACTCATATACTGAATAAAAGACTCACTGTATGGGCAGAACAAGAACAAAAGATAGTTGAAGAACAAGCGGGTTTTAGGGCGGGATATAGTACTATAGATCACATTTTCACATTATACGCAATTGTCAGTAAGTTTTCAGCAAAGCATACTAAACTCTGTGTTGCCTTTGTAGACTTTAAAAAAGTTTTTGATTCTGTAAATAGAAACATTTTGTGGGGGGTTTTAAGAAAGAATGGGATTAAAGATAAACTTTATAATGCTTTAAGAGGTATCTATGACAATGTGATGATTTGTGTGCGTGACAAATGTTGTTACACTGATTATTTTGATTGTCCAGAGGGGTGAAACAAGGATGCTTACTAAGCCCTCAGTTATTTTCATTGTTTATAAATGAATTAGCTATTGATCTGTCTAGAGCAGGAAAGCATGGTATCCAGCTTATTCCTGGTGCTGCAGAAATATATTTTGTTGTTATTTGCTGACGATGTTGTTTTATTGTCTGATTCAGTGGTTGGGCTGCAGAATCAGCTTAACTGCCTAAAAAGAGAAGCAGATCGATTGTGTTTAACGGTTAACCTGGAAAAAACGAATGTAATGGTGTTTAGAAAGGGTGGTCACTTAGCAAGTCATGAAAGGTGGGTTTATGGGAATGAAAATGTCAACGTAACTAACTCATATAAATATCTGGGAATGATCTTCACAACAAAACTGAGTATTACTGCTGCTTTGTCTGAGACTTGTAGGAAAGGTAGAAAAGGTGTTATGGAAATCTTAAAAACTCTGAAAAGATTAAGAACAACCGATCCAAGCCTATTTTGGAAATTGTTCGATTCACAAATTGAACCCATCTTGACATATGCTGCAGAGGTATGGGGCTTGGAGGACGAACGTAAACAAATTGAAACAGTGCATACTTATGCCATTAAAAGATTTCTGAATGTTCCCCTCCATGCTTCTAATAAGCAAGTATATGGAGAAACTGGGCGATATCCATTATCTATTAGAACATCCGTAAAATGTGTCAGGTACTGGCTTAGACTTCTCAAATTACCCATGTCCAGACTATGTAGACAAGCATACGAAATGTCTCTATTGCAACACCAATCTGGCCATTTCAACTGGGTATCTAATGTACACAAACTTTTGTCAGAGAATGGGTTTGGTATTGTATGGCTGTGCCAAGGCATTGGATGCCAGGCTAGTTTTATTAGTGAATTTAAGGACAGATTAATCTCAAATATATATGCAAATTTGGCACTCCGAATAGAGAGTAATGATAAGTATAGATGGTATAATTCATTTAAAGATTTATTCCAACCAGAAAAGTATTTATCATGTGTTACAAATAATTGGCACAGAAAAAATCTCGCTACCTTTCGTTTAAGAGTCGGTGGTTTAAAAAATCACAAAAGGTGGTACATGAATTTTGCTAATATTCAGGAAGATGTCATTTGTCCATCATGTGAAAATGGACTGGAAGATGAAGTTCACTTCCTCTTTCAGTGCACTGCTTATGAAGATAATCGGAAAAAAACTGTTCCAAACTGAAATCGTTCTCTGGTGCCCCCAGCCAAAATGCGGTAGTAAACGTCCTTTCTGACAACAATGAAAATAATTTAAAAGAATTAGCGAGGTTCATTGCTCTCTCAATGCAAAATAGAAAAAAGAAAATGGAAATGATCAAATAATCACCAGTAACGATTAATTATTAAGTTACAAAATGACCCTAACCTAACTTATATGTTTTGTGCATGTTTTCAGGTGGGAGGGGGAGGGAGGGAGGGAGGGAGGGGTGGATGGATGAGAGAGAGGAGGCGTGTGACGGGTGGGGATGTTAGGTGGAGTGGGGAGGATGCATGTACGTGAGAGTTTGTGCGTCTTGCACGCCGTGTGCGAATGTGTTTGTGTAAATGCCTGGTATGTTCAATTTCATTTGAGGTGTGTTTACCCTTACCGCTTAGCATCATAGAATTTTTCCTCGTTTGTTTTCTTCTCCTCCTTCTTCTTCTACTTCTTCTCTCTCTCCTTTTCTTTCTTTCTTTTTTTTTTTTTTTTTTTTTTTAAAAAGATTTCTCTTTCATCTCATGTTGCAGAGTTCGTACGCTCCTTGAAACTCCTAGAATTCTGAGAGCCAATTTCAAGGAATTGAAAACCTTGAAAATCAATAAAAATGTGGTTCTGTTAACCAAGCCTCCTTGAAAACCTGTGAAAATCAAGCCTTCAGCTCAAAAAAAAAAAAAAAAATTTATGTGGCAAACAAACAAACAAACAAACAAAAAATGGCGGTTTAATTTTTCTGCGTTCAGGTTGATGAAAAATGTATCTAAAAGCAAATTTTTACATTGTCGCGATCCCGTAGTGTCCAAGGGAGATATAAATTTCAAACTGAAGTGACTGAGGGCGGAAAATGAAGCAAAATTTAGACAGAAAAGGGGTTAGTTACCACCACAGAAACAGACAAACAGATTACAGGACAAAACACAATGCATTTCGACATCTTGGGTCTTCTTCAGGCAAAAACAAACAATACTTAGGACAGTGAAAACGAAGAACAGGAAACTACTTATCTCCTCACATTCTGCGCAAAATAACTGTTGGATGAAAAACGAAGCCGTTAAGGACGGGATCATGGGAGTTGAAGTAGTAATGATGACCGTGATAATAATGGTAATGATTCCATGATCCTCTCCGTAGCCAAACGGCCTCGTTTTCATCCAACACCCATTTTGAGCCGAATATGAGGAGATAAGTGGTTCTTTGTTTTCACTGTCCTAAATTTTCTTGTGTTTTGCCTGAAGAAGACCCAAGAGGCTGAATTGCATTGTGTTTTGTCCTGTAATCTGTTTGTCTGTATCTGGTGGTAACTAACCCCTTTTCTTTGTAAATTTTGCTTCAAGGGAGATAATTTGTAACTTCGGCAATATTTAAACTCTACCCATGTGTGAAGGTCTAGTGCTTCGTGCTTGTCCTTTGTGGCTGCTGGTTCTTGAAAATGCGGGGGTGGATGTGCTTTCAACCGTCTGTGGTTGGATAAACCCGTTTTCCTGACTGGGCTAGAGAAGACAAAGCAAACAAATATGCCCTGCTACTGCACAGTCTGCAAAAAAGTTTCGATGTGCGAGCAATGGCGAGAGGGCCCAGCTTAGCCACAGCGAAGGAAACTGTACATGGCTCTCTTGGCGTCGAGCACATCTTCGGCAGCGATACCCATCTCGCACAAACAATACGGCAGCAGCAGCGTCGAACGCGAATGTTGCTTTACCATTGAATCCTGATCCTGATGTGTCCATGTGCGAATCCAGTACCAGCTCTACAGCCAGAATGGACTCGTTTTGCTCAAAGACAAATGTGCTGAATTTTTTTTAGATTTTAATCTGAAATTCTTTGGACACTGCATACTCTAAACTTTTTACCAGCAGTTTGAAGACTATTTTTAAGAGTTTTTTTTTTCTGTGGTGTGCAGTGAGTTTCCAGAATTCATCAGTGAGCATTTGTAGGACATGTAGTGTGCAGTGACTTTTTCCAGACTTTGATAGTGAGCAATTGTTGTGAGTGTGAGCAGTGGCTTTCCAGACTTTAGCAGTTCTTTTGTGTAGAATGACTTTCCAGTTAGTAGTAATAATATTCTGCTTTGTGAATTTGTTTATGATGATGCTTATCATTATTATCATTATTAGGATTCCCCCTCTCTGGGGGAATACTATTGTTATTGTAAAATTATTTTTTCTTTTTCTTCTTTTTCTTTTTCTTACCCTTTTTTCATCCAATCGTGTTGAAATTTTCAGGAAAAGTTGCAGGGCAACGTGGGCATGTGCAAATGGCAATTTTTAAATGAATTGACCGTTTTTTTGACCGAGATATGGCCAAAAAACGGCCAAAATTGAAACTTGAAAATAACTCCGAAACGGTTGGACAGATCGTAATGATATTCAGAACACTTACATAACACTATATTTGCAACATGTACGTTATAATAACGAACCGGAAGTGCAAACCAGAAGTGCCTGACAGTGTCACTGGTCAATTTCAGTTGTT
>JADBJO010015585.1:0-43332 GCA_016801955.1 Conus betulinus
TGTCATGGCTGTGTTGATTATGATCGTCATGATCTACTCTACACTGACATCAGGCATTGTTGTCATGGCTGTGTTCATTATGATCATCATCTCTACACTGACATCAGACATTGTTGTCATGGCTGTGTTGATTATGATCGTCATCTCTACACTGAGATCAGACATTGTTGTCATGGCTGTGTTCAGCATGATCATCATCTCCACACTGACATCAGACATTGTTGTCATGGCTGTGTTGATTATGATCATCATCTCTACACTGAGATCAGGCATTGTTGTCATGGCTGTGTTCATTATGATCATCATCTCCACACTGACATCAGACATTGTTGTCATGGCTGTGTTGATTATGATCATCATCTCTACACTGACATCAGGCATTGTTGTCATGGCTGTGTTCATTATGATCGTCATCTCACATCAGGCATTGTTGTCATGGCTGTTTTGATTATGATCGTTATCTCACATCAGGCATTGTTGTCATGACTGTGTTGATTATGATCGTCATCTCACATCAGGAATTGTCATGGCTGTGTTGATTATGATCGTCATCTCTACACTGACATCAGAGATTGTTGTCATGGCTGTGTTCAGCATGATCATCATCTCTATACTGACATCAGACATTGTTGTCATGGCTGTGTTCATTATGATCATCATCTCTACACTGACATCAGACATTGTTGTCATGGCTGTGTTGATTATGATCATCATCTCCACACTGACATCAGGCATTGTTGTCATGGCTGTGTTGATTATGATCATCATCTCCACACTGACATCAGACATTGTGTTGTCATGGCTGTGTATGATTATGATCATCATCATCTCTACACTGACATCAAACATTGTTGTCATGGCTGTGTTGATTATGATCATCATCTCTACACTGACATCAGGCATTGTTGTCATGGCTGTGTTGATTATGATCATCATCTCCACACTGACATCAGGCATTGTTGTAATGGCTGTGTTGATGATTATGATCATCATCTCTACACTGACATCAGACATTGTTGTCATGGGCTGTGTTGATTATGATCATCATCTCTACACTGACATCAGGCATTGTTGTCATGGCTGTGTTGATTATGATCATCATCTCCACACTGAGATCAGGCATTGTTGTCATGCTGTGTGTTGATTATGATCATCATCTACACTGACATCAGACATTGTTGTCATGGCTGTGTTGATTATGATCATCATCATCTCTACACTGACATCAGGCATTGTTGTCATGGCTGTGTTGATTATTATTATGATCATCATCTCATCACACTGACATCAGGCATTGTTGTCATGGCTGTGTTGATTATGATCATCATCTCTACACTGACATCAGACATTGTTGTCATGGCTGTGTTGATTATTATCATCATCTCTACACTGACATCAGACATTGTTGTCATGGGCTGTGTTGATTATGATCATCATCTCTACACTGACATCAGGCATTCTTGTCACGGCTGTGTTGATTATGATCATCATCATCTCTACACTGACATCAGGCATTGTTGTCATGGCTGTGTTGATTATGATCGTCATCTCACATCAGGCATTGTTGTCATGGCTGTGTTGATTATGATCGTCATCTCACATCAGGCATTGTTGTCATGGCTGTGTTGATTATGATCGTCATCTCTACACTGACATCAGAGATTGTTGTCATTGCTGTGTTCAGCATGATCATCATCTCTACACTGACATCAGACATCAGACATTTGTCATGGCTGTGTTGATTATGATCATCATCTCACACTGACATCAGGCATTGTTGTCACGGCTGTGTTGATTATGATCATCATCTCCACACTGACATCAGGCATTGTTGTCACGGCTGTGTTGATTATGATCATCATCTCTACACTGACATCAGGCATTGTTGTCACGGCTGTGTTGATTATGATCATCATCTCTACACTGACATCAGGCATTGTTGTCACGGCTGTGTTGATTATGATCATCATCTCTACACTGACATCAGACATTGTTGTCACGGCTGTGTTGATTATGATCATCATCTCTACACTGACATCAGACATTGTTGTCATGGCTGTGTTGATTATGATCATCATCTCTACACTGACATCAGACATTGTTGTCATGGCTGTGTTGATTATGATCATCATCTCTACACTGACATCAGACATTGTTGTCACGGCTGTGTTGATTATGATCATCATCTCTACACTGACATCAGGCATTGTTGTCATGGCTGTGTTCATTATGATCATCATCATCTCACATCAGGCATTGTTGTCATGGCTGTGTTGATTATGATCGTCATCTCTACACTGACATCAGACATTGTTGTCATGGCTGTGTTGATTATGATCATCATCTCCACACTGACATCAGACATTGTTGTCATGGCTGTGTTGATTATGATCATCATCTCTACACTGACATCAGGCATTGTTGTCATGGCTGTGTTGATTATGATCATCATCTCTACACTGACATCAGACATTGTTGTCATGGCTGTGTTCATTATGATCATCATCTCCACACTGACATCAGACATTGTTGTCATGGCTGTGTTGATTATGATCATCATCTCTACACTGACATCAGACATTGTTGTCATGGTTGTGTTGATTATTATCATCATCTCTACACTGACATGACATCAGACATTGTTGTCATGGCTGTGTTGATTATGATCGTCATCTCACATCAGGCATTGTCATGGCTGTGTTGATTATGATCGTCATCTCTACACTGACATCAGGCATTGTTGTCATTGCTGTGTTGATTATGATCATCATCTCTACACTCACATCAGGCATTGTTGTCATGGCTGTGTTGATTATGATCATCATCTCTACACTGACATCAGGCATTGTTGTCACGGGCTGTGTTCATTATGATCATCATCTCTACACTGACATCAGACATTGTTGTCATGGCTGTGTTCAGCATGATCATCATCTCTACACTGACATCAGATATAGTTGTCATGGCTGTGTTGATTATGATCATCATCTCTACACTGACATCAGGCATTGTTGTCATGGCTGTGTTGATTATGATCATCATCTCTACACTGACATCAGACATTGTTGTCATGGCTGTGTTCAGCATGATCATCATCTCTACACTAACATCAGACATTGTTGTCATGGCTGTGTTGATTATGATCATCATCTCCACACTGACATCAGACATTGTTGTCATGGCTGTGTTGATTATGATCATCATCTCTACACTGACATCAGGCATTGTTGTCATGGCTGTGTTGATTATGATCATCATCTCTACACTGACATCAGACATTGTTGTCATGGCTGTGTGTGATTATGATCGTCATCTCTACACTGACATCAGACATTGTTGTCACGGCTGTGTGTTGATTATGATCATCATCTCCACACTGACATCAGACATTGTTGTCACGGCTTTGTTCATTATGATCATCATCTCTACACTGACATCAGACATTGTTGTCATGGCTGTGTTGATTATGATCCTCATCTCACATCAGGCATTGTTGTCATGGCTGTGTTGATTATGATCGTCATCTCACGTCAGGCATTGTTGTCATGGCTGTGTTCATTATGATCGTCATCTCTCATCAGGCATTGTTGTCATGGCTGTGTGTTGATTATGATCGTCATCTCTACACTGACATCAGGCATTGTTGTCATGGCTGTGTTCATTATGATCATCATCTCTACACTGACATCAGACATTGTTGTCATGGCTGTGTTGATTATGATCGTAATCTCTACACTGAGATCAGACATTGTTGTCATGGGCTGTGTTCAGCATGATCATCATCTCCACACTGATCAGACATTGTTGTCATGGCTGTGTTGATTATGATCATCATCTCTACACTGAGATCAGGCATTGTTGTCATGGCTGTGTTCATTATGATCATCATCTCCACACTGACATCAGACATTGTTGTCATGGCTGTGTTGATTATGATCATCATCTCTACACTGACATCAGGCATTGTTGTCATGGCTGTGTTCATTATGATCGTCATCTCACATGAGGCATTGTTGTCATGGCTGTGTTGATTATGATCGTTATCTCACATCAGGCATTGTTGTCATGACTGTGTTGATTATGATCGTCATCTCACATCAGGAATTGTCATGGCTGTGTTGATTATGATCGTCATCTCTACACTGACATCAGAGATTGTTGTCATGGCTGTGTTCAGCATGATCATCATCTCTACACTGACATCAGACATTGTTGTCATGGCTGTGTTCAGCATGATCATCATCTCTACTACACTGACATGAGACATTGTTGTCATGGCTGTGTTCATTATGATCATCATCTCCACACTGACATCAGGCATTGTTGTCATGGCTGTGTTCATTATGATCATCATCTCCATACTGACATCAGACATTGTTGTCATGGCTGTGTTGATTATGATCATCATCTCTACACTGACATCAAACATTGTTGTCATGGCTGTGTTGATTATGATCATCATCTCTACACTGACATCAGGCATGTTGTCATGGCTGTGTTGATTATGATCATCATCTCCACACTGAGATCAGGCATTGTTGTCATGGCTGTGTTGATTATGATCATCATCTCTACACTGACATCAGACATTGTTGTCATGGCTGTGTTGATTATGATCATCATCTCTACACTGACATCAGGCATTGTTGTCATGGCTGTGTTGATTATGATCATCATCCTCACACTGACATCAGGCATTGTTGTCATGGCTGTGTTGATTATGATCATCATCTCTACACTGACATCAGACATTGTTGTCATGGCTGTGTTGATTATGATCATCATCTCTACACTGACATCAGACATTGTTGTCATGGCTGCTGTGTTGATTATGATCATCATCTCTACACTGACATCAGGCATTCTTGTCACGGCTGTGTTGATTATGATCATCATCTCTACACTGACATCAGGCATTGTTGTCACGGCTGTGTTGATTATGATCATCATCTCTACACTGACATCAGATATTGTTGTCATGGCTGTGTTGATTATGATCGTGATCTCACATCAGGCATTGTTGTCATGGCTGTGTTGATTATGATCATCATCTCTACACTGACATCAGACATTGTTGTCACGGCTGTGTTGATTATGATCATCATCTCTACACTGACATCAGAGATTGTTGTCATGGCTGTGTTCATTGTCATCATCATCTCCACACTGACATCAGACATTGTTGTCACGGCTGTGTTGATTATGATCATCATCTCTACACTGACATCAGACATTGTTGTCACGGCTGTGTTGATTATGATCATCATCTCACATCAGGCATTGTTGTCATGGCTGTGTTGATTATGATCGTCATCTCACATCAGGCATTGTTGTCATGGCTGTGTTGATTATGATCATCATCTCCACACTGACATCAGACATTGTTGTCACGGCTGTGTGTTGATTATGATCATCATCTCTACACTGACATCAGGCATTGTTGTCATGGCTGTGTGTTGATTATGATCATCATCTCTACACTGACATCAGACATTGTTGTCATGGCTGTGTTCATTATGATCATCATCTCTACACTGACATCAGGCATTGTTGTCATGGCTGTGTTGATTATGATCATCATCTCACATCAGACATTGTTGTCATGGCTGTGTTGATTATGATCGTCATCTCACACATCAGGCATTGTTGTCATGGCTGTGTTGATTATGATCGTCATCTCACATCATCAGGCATTGTTGTCATGGCTGTGTTGATTATGATCGTCATCTCTCTACACTGACATCAGACATTGTTGTCATGGCTGTGTTGATTATGATCGTCATCTCACATCAGACATTGTTGTCATGGCTGTGTTGATTATGATCGTCATCTCACATCAGACATTGTTGTCATGGCTGTGTTGATTATGATCGTCTTCTCACATCAGGCATTGTTGTCATGGGCTGTGTTGATTATGATCGTCATCTCTACACTGACATCAGACATTGTTGTCATGGCTGTGTTGATTATGATCATCATCTCTCTACACTGACATCAGGCATTGTTGTCATGGCTGTGTTGATTATGATCATAATCTCTACACTGACATCAGGCATTGTTGTCACGGCTGTGTTGATTATGATCATCATCTCTACACTGACATCAGGCATTATTGTCACGGCTGTGTTGATTATGATCATCATCTCTACACTGACATCAGGCATTGTTGTCATGGCTGTGTTGATTATGATCATCATCTCTACCCTGACATCAGGCATTGTTGTCACGGCTGTGTTGATTATGATCATCATCTCTACACTGACATCAGACATTGTTGTCATGGCTGTGTTGATTATGATCGTCATCTCCACACTGACATTAGACATTGTTGTCATGGCTGTGTTGATTATGATCGTCATCTCCACACTGACATCAGACATTGTTGTCATGGCTGTGTTGATTATGATCGTCATCTCTACACTGACATCAGACATTGTTGTCATGGCTGTGTTGATTATGATCGTAATCTCACATCAGGCATTGTTGTCATGGCTGTGTTGATTATGATCGTCATCTCTACACTGACATCAGACATTGTTGTCATGGCTGTGTTGATTATGATCATCATCTCCACACTGACATCAGGCAAGGTTGTCATGGCTGTGTTGATTATGATCATCATCTCTACACTGACATCAGACATTGTTGTCATGGCTGTGTTGATTATGATCATCATCTCCACACTGACATCAGGCATTGTTGTCATGGCTGTGTTGATTATGATCATCATCTCTACACTGACATCAGACATTGTTGTCATGGCTGTGTTGATTATGATCATCATCTCCACACTGACATCAGGCATTGTTGTCATGGCTGTGTTGATTATGATCATCATCTCCCACACTGACATTAGACATTGTTGTCATGGCTGTGTTCATTATGATCGTCATCTCACATCAGACATTGTTGTCATGACTGTGTTCATTATGACCGTCATCTCTACACTAACATCAGACATTGTTGTCATGGCTGTACTCAGTTTTTCAGAATGTTAATGCAAATCTCCTTAAAGACATACCATGCGCAAGAAGCTTGCCAGATGATATGTTGGAAAAGAGCAAGTAAACCGTGATGCTAGTGTCCATGTAACACTGAAGAAGCTCAATGACTGTGATGCCGAGCCAAAGAAAGAAAAAAAACATGAATTTTCTGTTGACAAGCCGAATCATTTTTTTTTTTTTTTTTTGGGGGGGGGGGGGAGGTTACGTGTTCAGCACTAGAGGGAGGAGTTTCTTATGATCAAGAGAAGGTTTCGACAATCAACAACACTCCTTCACCTATGAACGTTGGCGAACACTGATCTCTCCAGGACACAACTCAGAATATCTTAAGGTTCATTCCTGGATAAGCCACAGTGACAGAACTGCTTCGAAGACTGACAACGAAAGACATATCTTGGCGGTGGTCCAAAGATGAAGAACACTTCGATCCCTACAAATGTGCTACAGTTGCGGTAGACGCTAATCCAGTTGCACTAGGTGCCATTTCGATTAAGAGTGGGAAAATCATCTGCTGTGCAAGACATGCTCTCACATACACATATAAAAAAATAATACTGTCAGACTGACAGAGAGATGCTTGCACTTGGTTTTGGTCCAGGACATTACCATTTGTATCTCTACGGTCCATTCACAATCATCACTGACCTCAAGACTCCCCTGGGTCTGGTTTTCAATACCAGACCTGCGACTACACGCATCAAAATATGGCATCTCCATCTCATGCGCATGACCTTACACTGAAATCTCGTCCTGGACGGGACGATTTTAACCCAACTGTCTACATCAACCGTGAGCCATCAATCAGATCCCTTCATTAGAACGCTGAGAAGCACATCCAACCAATTGGCATGTAATGGTATTCCCAATGTTATGACAGTAGAAGACGTGAAGACAGCAACACAGAAATATCCAAGCTGTAAAAAGTGACGCTTGCCTTATAGAGAAGACGCTGGTCAGGGCGAAAATGTCCGCGACTTTGATCGTTTCACAGAAAGAACTCTACGTGCATGACGGTTTGATTTTCAGAGGTCATCGTCTCCACACTGACATTAGACATTGTTGTCATGGCTGTGTTCATTATGATCGTCATCTCACATCAGACATTGTTGTCATGACTGTGTTCATTGTTCCTGAAAGGCTTCCTTGGCATAGTACATCAGGCTCAATAAGGGATTGTGATGATTAAACTATGTATACACGAACAAGCGTGCTTCCCTTTGATTCACAAACTTTTGGAAAATAATAGTCAAGAATTGTGTTCCATGTCAGGCGTCCTATCCATGTCCCACTCAATGTGAACTCACTGTTCCTACTCCACTTCCCCCTGAACACAGTGTCGCAATAGGCATTTCAGGTCCATTGTTAATGGGTGACCATGTAGTGGTAATCACTGATGATTACAACCAATATTCAGAGGTTGAAATCCTGTTTTTAACTCATTTCAAGTGTGTACTTAGCAAACTGGCAACAAATTGTGCTCAGCAAGGCATTCCCAAAGTTGTGAAACCCACAGCGGATCTTTCATTCCATGGACGTGAGTTGACTGATTTGGCCATATATACTAGTCACATAAAGTTAAGCACAGTTTGCATGTCCCCGCATAATTTCCAAAATATAAAAGCCACGATTTTGAAATTGGGGAACAGATTTAATTCATTATCTTGTTCCAACGTACATTGAATTTCATTGGGATCGAATGAACGGTTGTTGATTTACAGACAATTAAACAGAGGATGGGTCGAAATCAAAGTTCGCAAAATCTGTTCAGTTCACAAAATCATTTCAATAGTGGGTGTGGCCACCGCCATTGGCGAGACATTCCACGCGCAGCGACTCCTCATCGAGTTGACCAGTGTTCTGATGATCCTCTGAGGGATTCTCTGCCATTCCAGTTGCAGCATTTGGAAGAGATCCTGGCGTCTCTCTGGAGGTGGATGGTTCTCCTTCACACGTCTCCCCAACTCATCCCACATATGCTCGATGGGATTGAGGTCGGGACTATACGCCGGGAAGATCATCCTGTTGATGCTGGCCTGCACAATGAAGTTTTCGCCACCCGGGCCCTATGTGGTCGAGCATTGTCGTCTTGGAAGACTGCCATGGGTCCTATCCGTTGCATGGTCGGAACAACGAAAGGCGCCAGGATTTCATTCCGATGGCGGATGCCTGTGAGGTTTCCATCAATATGGTAGAGTGGTGTCTTGTGGTGGAGGCTGAAGGCACCCCATACCATAACAGATCCTCCCCCAAAGGCCCTGGTCTGGCGAACAGCTGCATCAATGTAACGTTCACCAACACGTCTCCAAACTCTAGTTCGGCCGTCATTGTGTTCAAGACTAAACCGCGACTCATCTGAAAAGAGGACCTGGGACCACTGTTGTTGGTTCCATCTCACATGACGATGGCAGAAAGCTCGGCGAGCCAGCCTATGGGCTGCTAGCAGTCGTGGTCGAACAGCTGGGCGACGTGATCTGAGGCCGAAGTGGTGAAGACGGTTTCGTATGGCTTGACGGCTGGGGATGGTGTTATTTGCCATACGAAGCTGCCTTTGGATGCTGGTGGAAGTGGTATCCCGCTGCAATAGGGCCTGCCTCTCGATGAAACGATCTTCTCTGGGAGTAGTCTGCCTAGGCCGACCTGACCGTGGCCTCTCTTCAACGCTGTTGGTCGCCCTAAAACGCTGATCAGTCTAACAATAACTGAATGATGCACACCAAGTCGTCGCGCCACTTCAGCCTTTGCAATGCCATCTTGTATCCACGCAATCACCCTGGTTTTGTCAAAGGTGCTAAGTTTTCTTCGTGGTGGCATGGTGAGAAAAGGGCTGACAGTAACCAACCCCGCGCTTAAACAGCCAAAAGAAAGGGCATAAAACTCACTTGAGAGACTGCTCTTGCACGGGAAAAAAAAAATTTTTCATTTTACACATCATCTTGTGTCGCCAGCAAGCTTGATGCAAAACAGGCACAGTTAACGCAACTTTGCACTTTTTATCCCGCGCGGTAACGAGGTCACCAAGACCCCGTGCGCACTACCAGTTGACACAGGCTGGATTACACACTGCTGTGTGAGATTCCATCATTGGTTGCCGCATACAAAAAAAAAAAACAATGTTTTTTGAAGGGATGAATCAACCCCCTGTGTGCAAAGGCCTGTGCTTAACTTTATGTGACTAGTATAGTTTGGTTGGGCCATTACGAAGTGAAGCCCCTACGTCCAGAAGCTAACGGAGAAAACAGAACGCTTCACGGCAACAAACATACTTGTTACTCAGAAGCTGGAACTGTTAACTGGAATGCGAGCTTTCCAACTGTCTTCGCCAATACAGGGGCACACCTCGATCATCCACCCACTTATCTCCCTTAGAAACCCTTCCTGGACGAAAAATGAATACCGGACATTCCAGCCTACCTCTCGGGTTGAATACCAGACTGCACGTGCGGAACAGGCTATTCCCAAGTCACTCAAGACAATTCTACATACCTGTTTTTGGAGAGGGTTAGACAAAATTGATATAAGGGATTTGAGTTTATAGTTTTTAATATCCGTGAGTTCTTTGGTTTTACGAACAGGTACTTTGTCTCCGGTCTTGAGTGCTATTCAAAAGGCATGTTTCTGCATACAGAGAGAGGGAGGGAGGGAAGGAGGGAGGGAGGAAGAGAACTCACCACAGATTGCACTAAAGCACTCCGCCTCAGGAACGCAGAATTGCTGATAGGGGTCTGGACACAGCTCACCCACCTTGAATCCTGTGCACAGACACATCACAGTGTACAGCATTGTTCCCTGATACGCCTTCTTTTGACACAGTCAAGAAATGATCATATAAAGGTAAAGGTGTCATCATCTGTACAAGACATATAGCCAGTATACTACAAACACGTCAATTCGTTTGGCCAAGCCCTTCGTCTCTCAACATTATGTATAATGGCTCACTGGAGAGTAATTATTTACGTCAAATATTTAAATTTAATGTAACGTCAGGTCTGTCTGAAAACTTGTTTTTCTTTGTGTGTGTGTGTGTGTGTGTGTGTGTGTGTGTGTAAAGATGCTTTCACCCAAAGCAAAACAAAATGGATGAAAACCCCCTGAAGTAAACGTCTTGTTCCACTCTCCTTTGATGGAGAAATGTTAGACAACTTCGCCGTCTTGAAAAGAATCCCGATTTCATTCTTTGCGAGACATTTACAGGAAAAGAGTTACTCAAAGATTCTGGTGATGTAGGTGGCTGTACTTTCACGGAGGAGGGAAGACGAAGAAGGGGAGAGGGTTGCGTAACCATGAATGGCAGTTTGTATGCCGTAGCATAAAGAACGTGTCATGACTAACAGTGGTTCAGATATTGAATAAAGAGGGAGCTCTACACACACGGCTGGTCAAGACTATTAGGTGATCAGACATCTTTTTTTTAATATAATATTTTTTTCGTTTTTTTTTTTTCCAAAAATAACAGCAAACACGTGTTAAAAATCGGCATATGAATGAATATGCAAAATCAAGAAGGGGGAAGGGGGAGGGGGTAGAGAAATAATGACTTACACACACAAAGACATACTAGGCAAAAAGCATTCTACCAGTTCAGTTGGGGGGGGGGGGGGGACCAGTAAGGAACGAGTCACAAAATATACTACTTTTTTCGTCTATAAGGCAGTTAAGGAACATGTACATCTGCTATGCCTGATCATGCAGGTTACAGTCGTTAGATACAATTTTACACAATCGTGAAAGAGTTGTCTGAAATGTCTTAAATGTAGCTGTTGCTGTCTACCGGTTACTGCCATCTTTGGTTTTCCCCTCCTTTATGCCATTACATTAGAAACATCAAGTTTTTCATAGGGACACCATTTTCTGTTAAATGCCATGTACTTCATGTCTAAACAATGATTATATTTTTCTATCTTACATATGTTATTAGTATCTTTCAGGAAGTGTCTGATAGTACGTTTTATTTTGTTTATTCTACATCTGTATATAGTATAATGTTTAGCCCTTAAACTAATGTGGTCCAACACCTCATCTGTTTTCTTATGTTTATCGTGTCCAAACAGAACCAGCTCTATAATGAGTTCCGTTCTGCTGCAATATTCACATCATTTTTTCAATATTTTTCCCAATTCCCCCCCAAAAGCGTTTTGCAACCTGACATCGCCATATGCAATGTTGGATTGAATCTGTCAGTTTCGCAGAATGTGCACAGATCGCTGACAAGAATTCCCATCTTCTTTAAAATGTGATTTGTAACAAGAATATTATGACAAGTTCTTATTTGGAACCATTTTAGTGTAATTCCTTTAATTTGTTTTAGTTGCTTTAATACTTGCTCCCAATTTACAAAACAGCTTGGTTATTTTTCCATTTTGCAAAGGAGCTAATATCAAAGATGGTTATTTTTTTCTATGAGAATGCTGTAGAAGATTTCCTATTTTTTATAACTCCAGATATCATTTACTGTGCTTTTGTTCTTGGATTATAGTTATTGTTCGTTATTTTGATATTTGTACATCTTAAATAACTTTTTTAATTGATGATATACATCCCATATAATCCATATAATTTACTGCAACATCATATTTTTCAGAGAACATTCTACAATCGAGAAAACGTCCATCTTTATTGACAACATTTTTTAACTAGGCATATCTGCTTTGCTACCCATTTTTTTTAAATTTATGACTTCATTACAATGTCTGAACTTGTCATTACAAAATAACGGCTCTGCTAATACCTCATGCGAATTAATCAATTGTACCTGCTCTGCAAAGTTAACGTATGAAGTGAAAACTTCTTTACAAAACTCATTACTTTATTCAATGAGATTTTTTTAGGTCTGCAAACGTCAAATAAATCTATTTCTGGGCACATAGCACTTAATATATTTTTTCCCACTTGGACTTGTCATATAATACTATGTATTTACCCAGATCAATTTTTGGGCTTGCATATATTTCTCTAAGTGGGGTACACCTATACCTCCATTTTCGACAGCATGTACCGCATATTTCCTTTTGATTTTGTTAGTATTTTTCTATGCCATATAAATTCAAAACATAGTTTCTGAAGCTGGTTTATTTTGTTTTGGGGAGGGTTTGGTAACACAATCCACAGGTATGGAAGTTTTGAAAGTATCATGGGCTTCAGTACTGCAATCCTACCTAGGGGGGTGTACATATACGGTTTGACCAAATTCTGAACAATTGTTTGACTTCATTAAATTTATCTGCCATGTTGATTTCTGTCATTTTTGATATACCGTCTGTGAACCAAATTCCTAATATTTTACATTTGGGTGGGTTCCATTTCATTCTCCTTTCGGACAGATACTGACATTTTGAATTCTTCAGTCTTCCTATCCATACGTTTACAGGTTTTTTATAATTCAGTTTAAGTCCTGAAAAGCTTCAAACTCTCTAAGAGTCTCAAACAACTTTTCATATGACAGTTTATCTCGTTCTAATGTAAATACTGTGTCATCTGCAAAGTGGCTAATCTTGAAAACCGTATCGAGTATTGTGATACCCTTTATTCTCTTGTCTTCCCTGATTTTACATGCTAAAATTTCTGCACACAAAAGAAATAAATATGGTGAAATCGGATCGCCCTGATGGCATCCTTTTTGTATTTCAAAACCCTGAGATACTTTCCCGTTCACAATCACAAAAGATATTATATTTTCATAAAATGTTGAAACCCAGCAGCATATATTTTCCCCAAATCCAAAAGCTTTAAGTACCTTATTCATATATGACCAGTTTATCGAATCAAACGCCTTCTCATAGTCAACTGATACTAGTAAACCAGGTATAAAATGTTTCTCAAGGTAAAACATTAAGTCAAACATTGTTCTTATATTTTCTCCAATATATCGTCAAGGAATAAAACCTGTTTGATCTTCAGTAATTAAATGAGGTAGAACAGTTTTAATTCCATTAGCAATACATGTGGCGCCTATTTTGTATGAAACATTTAACAATGAAATCAGTCTCCTGTTTCTTGAAAACTCTCTTGGTTTGTCTGCTTTTGGTAGGCACGTGATTATTCCTGTGCTGACATCTCTTTGTTTACAAACCTTCGTTTAAAGATCTGACTACAAACTCATCTGTTTGTGTCCAAAAGAACTTATAGAAATTGACTGTCATTCCATCTGTGCCAGCGTTTTTGTCATTCTGCAAGTTCTTCATGGCTTCTGATGCTACTTGGATGGTAATCAATCCTTCCAGTTGTTCTTATTCGTCTTTATTTAACTGTGGTAGATTTAGCATGTACTTGCTAATATCGATATCGATTATGTCTCTTTTTTTATATACAAATGCTCGTAGTATGGTCTGGTCACGTCTAGCATTTCATCTGTTTCTGATAACACATTTCCTTGATCTGTCACTAATTTCAACATCTGTTTACTAACATCTATTCATCTTACCGTAAGTATATCCCACACAAATATACAATGCCCAATTTGTAATTTTGTTCAAAGGTAGTCAGTCCAGTCTCTCAAATCCAGAGGGGATATCTAAACTTTGCACCTTTCAGGAGGAAAAGAAAAACTATTCTGTGGTTATACTCCGCTTCCGTGCGAATACTGAATGGAAGAGAAGGCCATTTCACCATCGACAGAAGTGTGTGTGTGTGTGTGTGTGTGTGTGTGCGTGTGTGTGTGTGTGTGTGTGTGTTGGGGGGGGGGGGGGGGGGGGGGGAGCGTGTGCCATACTCGGGAGAGCACAGGATGAGATCGTTGGGTATTGGGGGGGGGGGGGGGGGCGGGAGAACTGGCGGGGGCGGGGGGGGGGGGACACAAAACAAAGGGCCGGGAGAAGAAGACGCATACGTAAATTATCCCGCCAAGTCCCCTGCAACACTAAAGGTTCTCTTTATCTCACATCAGACAAAAATTCTATCGACATAGGCTTTAGCATACATAGAACACTCACATTCCTACCTTCCAACAGGGACAGTCAGTCAACCGTCACATAGCACATTTCCTTTGCTTTCCCCTCCACTTTTTAACATTTCCGTGTTGTTAGAATCGAAAGCATCTCATTGATCACTGTGATTATAATTAAGAAATATTTGTCCAGAATACACTCAGAAAAAAAAAAAAATCAAACAACCAATCAAACCACAATATGGCCATTTGTAAGATTTGTTGTGCTGGTGGACGACACATTTACACGACATAGTAATGGACATTAAGTCACAAATATCTGCCTTTACTGTGGTGGTACATTTCCTCATTGAACTCCCTGTCCTGCAAGAGGCAAGCACTGTAGAACCTGTTGAAATATGGGACATTTTTCAACAGTTTGTGAGTCTACAAAACCAAAGGCAAGCTGTATCGTACAAGAGACTGAAGGTGAATGCAGTCTACGCGATGAAGTTGAACGCAACATACAAAAAATACAAACAGGGATGAACAGTATGTCTTTGCTTTGCGAAAAAAAACAAGACTCCCACTTTTGTCATGCACATTCAAACACACTAATCACGTTTTCACTGATTCAGGCGCGAACATACATACATTGGATTATGATTTGTTTAACAAACTAAATCCGAATCCAAAAACTGTTTCCGCTATCGCTAGACGTCCATTCATACAGATGGATTGGCACTTCTTGTAGCTGGTCATTTTAATGTACACATCAGTCAAAATGATATAGGTCATCAAGAACACAATTTGGTGTTGTCATAACTGATGGAAAGCAAATGTATGACAATCTCTTGAGCGCCGAGACTGCACAAAAGTTAAATACTGTACACTTTGCCCTTTTTCTCTTCCATGACCCTGGAAGCATCTTGCCTATGTTGAACAATAGTCAAAGATGTTCGGTGAAGGTCATGGCAAAATCTTTGGCATCGGTATCAATCTTCACATTGATCCAGATGTATAACCTGTCACTCGGTGTCACAGAAAAAAAAATCTGTTTCATGTTCAAAAAGACGTTGAGGCAGAATGTGAACGTTTCGATAAGCTGTACTTCATTCAGAAGGTCAGTGGTTAAACTCAATGGGTCAGTCCCATCATAGTTGCTAGTAGAAACACGCTGGTGTCCACATATGTGTTGATATGCGAGAACCAAACAATGTGACAAAAAGAGAGAAAAAACATCCTATGTCTACACTAGGTGATCTCATTGCAGAGGTTAAAGGATCAACCATATTTTCCAAACTGACTTCCGCATTGCTTATCATTAGCATGAGCTCAATAAAGAAAGTCAATAAGTTACAATATTTTCCATACAAGGTGGTCTATTTGGCGTCAACGCAGCATCAGAAGCTTTTCAGAATGTTATTGCAAATCTTCTTCAAGTCATACCAGGGGCTATACACTTGCCAGATGATAAACATGATGGAAACAACAACAAGCAATGGCAGTCTTCATGCCACACTGAAGAAGCACAATGACTGAAGTAGCAAGCCAAACAAAGAAACGTGTGAGTTATCTGTTGACAAGCCGTGTCTTTTTTTTTGTTACGTGGTCAGCAGCACAGGAGTTTCTCCTGACCCAGAGAAGGTTTCAACAATGACCAATACACTTTCACCTAAGAACACTGACGAACACTGATCTTTCCAAGACACGACTGTCATGACGTTTTAAACATTTGATGCGGCGACAACACCATATGCAAACAGTGTTTTAATCCCTAACCTTTTCTTGTCGTTGATTGGATCCTGAGGCACTTGATTGATGAGAGAGGCTTACTGTTTTGTAGGACGGGGTGTGTTCCCGATATGTACGGCTGACAAAGGGTTGTCAGACTGGAGGGAAGGGTGCGGGGCTTGGGTCGAGCTGGTAGCTTATTGTCAACCTCGGGGGTGGTGAAAGGAAACCTAGTTTTCCATGTGGCCTGTGAGTGGTCGAATTTTGTTGCAGTGCTGACAGAAATCTGCTAGGGATTATGTTGGTCACAATATTGATTCCCTATAGGTAAGCTGCCAGTTGGGGAATAACTGATACATAGAGAGAAAATAAAACTATTGATAAGAAAACGTGCATGGTTGATGTGATTAATAAGAAAAAAAAAAAGAAATAAACGACACCACGTAACGAGGAGGCGTGTGCTGGAGGCAGAATACTACAAATGCGTGAGTATGTTCATGTATCGTGTTTGTGTAGAATGTCAACAACAAAAAAAAACAACAACAAAAACTTACATGTTCCAAAGCTAACGTTAGGACTCGGGGTTTCTTATCAGAAAACCTCAACATCCAACCGTTGGTGATAAGCGTCCTGGAAACTTAATATCCATTGGGGGAATTTTTTTTACAAAGAAAACATTTCCCAAGGCAATTCTCTTATATGTTTGAAAGGAGAAACGATGAGAAATGGAGTATTTGAAGGATGAACAAGAAGTGTAATATCTGAATGTGGTTTGTGTTTAAAAGGAAGAAAAACGAGCTGCCTCTATGGAGTTGTGCAGCTACTAATCTAGTGAATTAAACGTTTTGAATATAAGTACAAACCAAAAAAAAGCTGTTTTGTGTATGTATTGCTTTGTCGCCAATTTCGGTAAAGGGAGCTCAAAAAAGTGAATTGTTTGCCCACTCTCTCCTTTGGATGAATGAAGTAGATGCGCAAGTATGGAGCCAAAATGCCGTGTGTGCGATTGAGTGTTGCCAATGCAGTGTGCGACAATGACTCAGTATATTTGATGGATCATTCCTAGATATGCCACAGTGACAGAATTTCTTCAAAGACTGACAAGAAAAGACATTTCTAAGCGGTGGTCAAAGATAAAGAACAGATTGCAGCAGTTTGAAACAAACACTCACTGATGATTATGTACTGATTTACTTTGATCTGACAAGCGTGCTAATGTGATGATTTACGTTGATTCTGACAAACGCGCTAAAGTTGCGGTAGATGCTAGTCTGGTTGCACTAGGTGCCATTTGGACTCAGAGTAGAGGAACTCATCTGCTGCACAAGACGTGCTCTCACAAACACAAAGCAAAAATACTTTCACGTTGACAGAGAGATGCTTAAAGTTAGTTTTTGTCTAGAACATTACCATTACTATCTGTAGGGTTCATTTACAATCACCACTGACTGCAAGCCTCATCCTGGTTTCGTTTTCAGTAACAGACCTGTGACTACACGCATCACAATATGGCGTCTCCATCTCATGCGCATGGCCTTACACTGAAATCTCGTCCTGGACAGGACGATTTTAACCCAACAGTCTACGTCAACCATCAGTCATCAATCAGACCCTTTCATTAGAACGCTGGAGAAGCACACATCCAAACCATGTGGCATGTAATGGTATTCCCAATGTTATGACACTAGAAGAAGTGAAGACAGCAACACAGAAAGACATAAAAGCTGTAAAAAGTGATGCGTGCCATATAGTGGAGACACTGGTCATGTCAAAATGTCAGCAACTTTGCTCATTGGAAGAAAAGCTCATTGTACATGATGGTTTCATCTTGAAAGGCTTCCTTGACATGACATATCAGGCTCAACAAGGGATTATGAAGATCACAGAAATATGTATACACGAGAAAGAGTGCTTCCCTGGGATTCACAAACTTGTGAAAAGTTCAGTCAACAATTGTATTCTATGTCAGGCGTTCTATCCAAGTCCTATGAAATGTGAACTTCTTGTACCTAATGCAGACCCCCTGAACCTTGGCACAGTGTCACAACAGACTTTACAGGTCAGTAAACGCCTGGTGATTATGTGGTGGGAGTCATTGATGAATGCAACCGATATCCAGAGGTTAAAATCCTTCTTTCGACATATTTCAAGCGTGTACTTTGTAAACAGACCACAGTTTTTTGTTCACCAAGGCATTCCCAAATTGGTTAAATCCATTGCAGATCTTCATTCCCTGGACATGCGTGTACTGATTTCGACCTATCTTTTTCGTCTCGACCATCGCAAAATCACGCCTTTACGTCCAGAAGCCAATGGAGAAATAGAACACCTCATGACAACCAACATTGTGGTTCACCTGCAGCTGCAAATGTCTGCTGGAAGTGAGACCTTCCAGCTTTCTTCGCCAATATACAGGGGTAGTTTCCATTCATCCACAAACGTATCTGTGACGTCAACGTAAATTGTGACGTTAACGTAAGATTACATAAGAACATGACGTAAGACAAAGCCGAGGACAGCAAAAAAGAGAAAATGGTGAGGCCCCTGAGTCCAGCCTGGAAGTGGTAACCACGGTGTGGGGGTACAAACCCATGCCCCAGCCACTGTCTCCATAACACGATGTGGAAGAGGCTGACCACAAGGCCAGTAGTACAAGAGTGTAGTAAAGGGCCTGAGGATTCTCTGTCAAGACAATGTGGAGAGGCTGAGGATTCTCTGTCAAGACAATGTGGAGAGGCTGAGGATTCTCTGTCAAGACAATGTGGAGAGGCTGAGGATTCTCTGTCAAGACGATGTGGAAGAGGCTGACCACAAGGCCAGTAGTACAAGTGTGTGGTAAAGGGCCTGAGGATTCTCTGTCAAGACGATGTGGAAGAGGCGACCACAAGGCCAGTAGTACAAGTGTGTGGTAAAGGGCCTGAGGATTCTCTGTCAAGACGATGTGGAAGAGGCTGGCCACAAGGCCAGTAGTACAAGTGTGTGGTAAAGGGCCTGAGGATTCTCTGTCAAGACGATGTGGAAGAGGCTGGCCACAAGGCCAGTAGTACAAGTGTGTGGTAAAGGGCCTGAGGATTCTCTGTCAAGACGATGTGGAAGAGGCTGACCACAAGGCCAGTAGTACAAGTGTGTGTAAAGGGCCTCAGGATTCTCTGTCAAGACGATGTGGAAGAGGCTGGCCACAAGGCCAGTAGTACAAGTGTGTGGTAAAGGGCCTCAGGATTCTCTGTCAAGACGATGTGGAAGAGGCTGGCCACAAGGCCAGTAGTACAAGTGTGTGGTAAAGGGCCTCAGGATTCTCTGTCAAGACGACGTGGAGGGGCTGACCGCCAGGTCAGTACTCCAACGTGATCTTCTGTGTGGGTGTAGCCTACGCACTTTGAACTGCTTTCGTGAGTGGCTCTACTTGCCGTGTGAAGACTGTGACCTGAGGATTCTCCGTCAAGACAACGTGGAGAGGCTGACGGCCAGGTGGATAGTCCAACATGATCTTCTGTGTGGGTGTACCCTGTGGGACTTCAACTGTATTGGTGAGCGGCTCTGCTTTCCGTATGAAAACTGTGACTTGGGCTTGTTGCAGCCAGCTGTGTGGTTTATGTCTGTTGGGACACTACTTACAGTGCTAGTGAGAATTATTCAATGTGTCAGTCTTGAGAGCGATGGCTGAGGCTCCCTGTGTTTGTTCAAGGCCCTTGCTGGTGGTAGCCTGTATCGATTTTGTACCGATTTGTATTGATGTGTGTTTATGGTTTGATGGTTTCAGGCAGCATATAAATGAAATAAGCATACCTTGTGTGTTGTCTAGCTGTCCATGTTCATGTGGTGTGGGTGTGTGTTGGGGAAAATAGTTATACGCATGCACACTTTTCAAACTGAGAGTCAGACAGTCATGCAAAAAGCACTACACCATCCGTAACAGTATCCCTTTGTTTAAGCCATTCAGGAACATAAAATGAATGTGGACTTTCCGAGCATACCTCTTCGTGTTGAAAACCAGACTATAAAAGAAGGGTGAGGTTATTTCCACGTAACTTGAAAAATGTTTGTGTGCATGTTTTTTTGACAGGCTAAGATTACATTGATATAAGGTTTGGAGTTTATAGTTGGTTGTTAATTTCCATGATTGTTGTTTTAGGAACAGGTACTGTCTTTGCTTTCTTGAATGACATTGGAAAGGCATATTTCTATGAGCAAAGACAGCCAGAGAGAGAGAGAAAGAGAGAGAGAGAGACAAGGAGAGGCAGATGAGGTAGGGAAGGAGAGAGCTTACTGCAAATTCCATCAGTGCTGCAGACTGTCCCAGGAATGCAGAACTGCTCCACTGGTTCTGAGCACTCATCACCCACATTGATACCTGTGCACAGATACATCACACAGTGCAGCATTGACCCCTGACACGCCTTCTGTTGTCACATTCAGGGAAATCAACACATAAAAGTAAGAGTATCGTTATGTGTACAAAACGTAGCCAGTATACTACAACGCACGAATTGGTTTTGTTAAGGCCTTTGGTCTTGTAACGTTATCAGTTACGGTGACTGCTGACTGTCATGCTGAAGAAGACCTAAGAGGTCAAATGCGTCGTGTTTGTCTTGTACGTTGTTTGTGCTCTTGTTTGGATGACTTTACAATTCTACTTTTTTTTTTAATGTATCATACATCGTGCTTCCCTGGACAGTGACTAATTTCGTTACAGATTGAAACGTAATGTCAGGTCTGTCTGAAAACATGTTTTTGGTGGAAGGATGTTTTCAAGCAAAGCAAAGCAAAGTGGATGAAAACCTTTAACGTCTTGTTCCACTCTCCAATGTAGATTTTTTTTTTACAACTTGTTCACTATCATGAAACAACAGCAGCCTTTGTTATTTCACAGTTGGGTAATTGTCCTTTTTTTTCCAGATTTTATTCTTTACGACTCGTTTATAGAAAAAAAAAAATGTTACATGAAAATTCCGATGATTGTGCTGGCTAGCTTTTGTCAGGGAGGGGAGGCGAAGAAGGGGACAGGGAGGTGTAACTGTGAATGGCAGTTTGTATGCAGCATGACGGAAGTGTGTTATGTCGTTACTGACACATCTGTAAGCAAGGGGGTCAGAGAGAGAGAGAGAGAGAGAGAGAGAGAGAGAGGGGGGTATTTTCCTTTTGTTCGTTCTTCTCTTCTTTAACGTCTTTTCACAATGCTGTGATATTAGACGAAAAAAAAAAAAAAAATCAACAACAATCAACAAAACTCCCGTCTTCCTATATCTGAACCTCCCTACCATTTCCCTTCAAAAATGAAATCTTAACAACAATAACATACTCAAAACATTTGTAAACATTAAATCAATGAGCCCACTGGGCTCCGTTTTAAGCCTTTAACAACATCTAGCATAAGCAAATCGTTCAATAAAATATTCTTGAAAGATGAATCTGAAACCGTTGAATCACAAATCGAAGTGGTAAAAATGATTTCAAATGCTAACAGTGCAGAATAACATGGACAGGTGTTATTTCCTCACCGCAGACGCACTTAACATGACTGTTGAATTTGCATCTGTTTTCTTTTGTGTTTATGTACATGTGTGTATTCTTATGTGCGTGTTTGCATGCGTGTGTGTGCGCGTGTGTGTGCGCGCACGCAAGTATGCGTGAGTTTTTGGGGGTGTATGTGTTTGTGTATGTGTGTGTGTGTTTGCGTATTTTGTGTGTGTGTGTATTTGTGTATGTTTCTCTGTGTGTGTGTGTGTGTGTGTGTGTGTGTGTGTGTGTGTGTGTGTGTGTGTGTGTGTGTGTGTGTGTGTGTGTTTGTGCGCGCGCGCGATACAAAGAGAGAAAAGTTAACACCAATAACGTATAACATGTTTTTATCTTGTGGTCATATATTCCATTGCTCATGTAGAATATTGAGCTACTGTAACATTTACCACCTAATGGAAGCCCTGTAAGACAGAGAAAGAATGCATTAATTGTAATCGATGTGGGAGAGCACACACACACACACACACACACACACACACACACACGCGCGCGCGCGCGCGCGCGCGCGCGCGCGCGCGGGCACGCACATGCATACACACAAACAGACCTTCCAACTTTCTCCACCAATACAGGGACACTTCTCACTCATCCACAAACGCATCCCATTTTTAAGCCTTTCATGGACAAAAGCTGAACGCTGGACTTCCAAGCCTACCTCTCCTGGTCTAAAACCAGACTGCAAGTGTGGATTTCCACGTAACATGAGAAATTTTTTGTGTGCGTGTTTTTCGACAGATTTAGATGAAATTGATATACGGAATGTGGGATTTATGGTTGTTGATTTCCATGAGTTTTTGTTTTAGGAACAAGAATGATCTTTGTTTTCTTGAATACAATTGGAAAGGCATGCTTTTGTGGGTAAAGAGAGAGAGAGTGTATGTGTGTCGGATTCAATAAGGGACCTCAGAGTCGGGAGTTAGGTCCACATTCACCACTCTGCACAAGAGCCAAGAGTACACGACATAAACAACACTTTAGTCTTTCATACACACATACACAACCACATACCTATTGAAACTCAGGGCCAATCAGAAAACAGGGAGAATAGACAGAGTGTACAGAGAAAAGAAGGGTATAGAAGAGGAGAGTACCCTTATGAAGAGTTAACTACCCTACAGGGCCAAAAGAACACACACACACACACACACACACACACACACACACACACACACACACACACACACACACACACACACACACAAATTAAAAAACGATAATAAGCATAGAACACCCCAAAGATACCTGTTAAGTCCAAAATGCCTGACCCACTATTACTAGTCCCCCCAAAAGAAGAAATGAAGCCAGAAACACGACTAGCAACAAACGGGGCCTATTTCCTAACAAAAACGGATACTGTTTTTAAAAAAAAAGGGACAGTTTGTTGCCCACTGGCAGAGTGTTCCTAAACGGGGTGGGACCAACCCCACTACACACCTCACACTGCAGCCACACTGATATCGGGGTTCACTCAATTGCTGGCCATAGAGGAAGAAGTATTTTGTAGCACTGAAGTCACAGACACAAGAAAGACCCTTTTCTCGGAAATCCCCCTCTGGATTCGATACTTCACAGACTGGTGGACTGCTCCCTCGTGGGCGTATGTAACTAGGTCTAGAACATCCCTAAAGATGCACAGTGGTGCGTCTACTGATTCAACGTGGAGAATGAATGCATGGCAGAAAAAAACACTGAAAACCCCACCCTGTACCAGAGATCAATGGTGTGTTCACACATGTTTTTTTTTAACTGGGGGGGGGGGGGGGGGGGGGTTGCTGTCCCAACCTAAGCGGCACCTCAGAGGCAGTGCACCCACCTCGTTCATTCCGACACACCACCCACAGCCACAGCCCAGTCAGCCCCGCCAGAGCCCCAGCACTGGCAATCCACAGGGAGCAGTCGACGTCACGTCGTCAAGAGGCAACCCACCGGAGGAGACACTGCACTGCTGCCGAGTCACTTCGGTGGTGTTCAGTGGCGCCCGTTCTGATGTAACATACGCAGGACACCAACTACTAAGCCCCCTACTGACGACGATAATTGCTTAGTCGTGGAGCTGGCATGAGTGAGCTCTCACTCCAGAGGGCGCCACCACGTCCGTCCAGTGACAAACCTATGGAGTCGCCAATACTGGTAACCCTGACGGAACCAAACCAAGCCACAGACGTGGAGAGGACATCGAAACTGAGGTCACCATGAGAGCAGAGCATGAAGAGCCACACAACTTGAGACATTTTTTATGGTGATTGATGAGAATGACGATGATTTAAATGATGCTATGGATTTCCATTTCGGTCTGAGACTACATAACAGAGCTGTTCTCTATGCTTTCTTTCATAATATATCCCAGCGTCAACCAGGCCCAAGAGATACAGGCACCTGCAGAGTTGGTCAGGAAATTTGAGCAATACTCGACTGCAGCAAATTCAACTCTGGGTAGGAGCCAGTCAGGGCAGAAAAACCCACATGACTCTGATGGGATTTGACACCTGACCTCCCAGCCAGGAGACCGTGACGCTAACCACTTCGCCACGGTGGCTAGTGCATGTTCACACATGTTTGTTCATGGTCAGTGGGAGTCATGAGGAGGCAATAGTGGAGGGAGGGGGGGGGGTGTCACTTCCAGTCATCAGTTCATGAGTGGGAGTGGACTGTATGGGGAAATCAGACGTCCCCATGATATTTATGATAGCTCTATAAAATGTCCCCACAGTCGTTCCAGGCCATAAGGGCAATGCATCAATAATCAGATATTCCGTTTCACCCAAAGTAAAATCAGGTCAAAAAAAAAGTAAACCTTACTATAATACCTTGCATTACTGACATTCTAAGACGATTAAATCACGCTATAATATATACGAACGAGTACCACACATACAAGATATGACAAAACGAGACAAGACGAGACCAGACAAGGAGCGAGTGCAATGGACGAGTGTGTGCTGAGTGTCCACTACTCTCCAACGGTGATTTCCACACTGGCCACGTGTCAGCATCATCGTTCGTCGCCACTTGCCTGCTAGGTTCCCTTAAACTTTTTTTCCATCAAAGGGAACTCACTCGTAAACAGTTGATACATATGGATTAAATTCTCCACTCTGTTAAGAATGATATCGAGCGAATATTAGTATTGAGACACAAATGGTTAGACATACTTTACACACATGTAATAACTTAAGTAAGTGATTACTATATGGATTATTAACAGGGTTACCAAACCAGTACAGGACAGACGGTCCTCTTTAAAGTGAACACTTCCCCAAGTGGGACTACAGGTAATAAAAGAATCTGAAACAACCTTTTGCTATTTCATAACATTTATGGGGGAAAACGGCACTTTTTCCGACTACTACATCAACACCTTTACACCGGTAAAAAAAAAAACCCTGACTGAGAAACAAATGTCCGAGTAACAACTGGTTCCAAAACGAAAAGCAAAACCTCTCACCTGCTACCATGAAAAATGAATGAGAATTCCGACTCGTACCGACTCCCCTGTCAACATATAAATATACAAACTTTCCAGTGCATACCTACAGGATGGTGAGCGTGACAGGGAAAGAAGAAAAATAAAGGCAAGACCGTCGACCCATGCCAGTGAAGACTGGACAACCTGGACCTCTGCAAACTGGACCCCAACAAAGAGGACTCAAAGATGAGGAATGTTCGCTGACAGTTTCCAATGGTGGAGACCATGCTCTCTGATCAACGAACAACTTATTAGTGAACAGCAAATTGCCTACACACACCCTCTGCTATCACCAGAAGGGTATACGGTTGTTGTAAATGCTTGGAAATACATACTTGTATTATAATTTCCTCGTGCTAAGCAACACGCCACACTGAGGAAAGGTTGGGGGATGGAAGGGGAAGGTAAGCAATCATGGACTGGTCGCTTGACCCCTCCCCTGGTTTAACCACTCAGACAGGGGGAAGGGAGGACTCTGTCCATGACACAGAGAGAGTGAGAGAGAGAGAGAGAGAGAGAGAGAGAGAGAGAGAGAGAGAGAGAGAGAGAGAGGAAGGAAGGGAGAGAGAGAGAGAGCGAGGAAGGGAATGACAAAGCTCACTGCAAATTCCCTCAGTGCTGCAGACCGCCTCAGGAACGCAGAAATCCTTCACTGGTTCTGGGCACCCTGAACCCAACGCGATACCTGTGCACAGACACATCACAGTGTGCAGCATTGACCCCTGACACGACTTCTGTTGACACATTCAGGGAAATGAAATAAAAATTATCATATAGAAGTAAAGGTGTGATTATCTATACAAGACATGTAGCCAGTGCACTGGTTTAGTCAGGGCCTTTGGTCTCTCAACATTATCAACTGTGACTCACTGAAAAGTACTGATTTGTGTTACAGATTAAAACGTAATATCAGGTCGGTCTGAAAACGTTTTTTGGTGAAATAGTTTCGACCAAACCTGCCAGTTGGGAAATGATAAATACATAAAGAGAAAAGAAAAGCTGTGCATAAGTAAATGTAAACAATTGATGTGATTAATAAGGAAAAAAAAAAAAGAAATAACTATGTAACGACAAGCAATTTATAAAAACACGTAATTGATTTGAGAAAGATATATAATCTTTTTTAGATTAATATTTTTGTAAGGCTGCCCTGTTCTCAGTCCAGACTGAGAACAAGAAGCTTCGTCAAGAGCTGACCGATGCCCTGAAGCGAGAGCAGCAGACAGCCACCCAGCTAGCTGAGATACGGCACCTTGCAGAGCTGGCCGATCGTCGTGCCGAGGACGTTTCTGCATACGTACGAAGGAACAACCTGCGTATCTACGGTATGCAGGAAGGGAGAGTGGGGCCGTCGAGACGGGGGTACAGTGCGAGGAGAAGGTACTTTCACTGTTCAATCGTAAACTGAACATCGAGGTGAAGAGAGAGGACATCGAGGCAGTGCATAGGGTCGGTTCCAAACAGGGTTTCAGTGCTTCCAAAAACTCTTGCCGCAGGATTATTGTTCGCTTTGTTTCCCGTCGGGTTAGAGACTCTGTGCTCTACGCGCGCAAGAAGTTGAAAGGAACCGGGGTCACAATGGTGGAAGATCTGACCGCACGGGCCTATCAGCTGCTATGTTCAGTGCGGAACGAGAGGGACATTTGCCAGCAGGCGTGGACGAAGAACGGTGCAGTAGTGGTGAAGACGGTGACCGGATGAATCTTGACAGTGAAATCTCTTGCCGAATTTAGGCAACTGCGATAGACTGGTTACTTTCTTCTTACGTGTGTCACGCCGTCACTTTCACCTTTGCTTTGACATTGTGTCATCTGCTCGAACTGTAAGTAGACCAAATTAATTTAACCAGCTGCGATTATTTTCCGCTTAAAATCGTTAGTGTGAATGTCTAAGAATTCTTAAAGGTTTGTAATGTTGAAGCTACTCGATGCATTTCTGTATCTGTGCGCTTTTTATAAACGACTTTGGCGTTTTCTTTTTTTTTTGTTTTGTTTTTTTGCTTTCCTCCCACTTGTCTATGTTTACATCTGGGGGTGAAGGTCTTTTGGGATTGGCAAGTCAGGGGAGCAGTCCTTGCGTCGAAGGTAGTTGTGGGCAAAAGTAAGTTAAGAGAACGCAGCCTTGTGTACTATTACTTCTTCTTCTTCTTCTTCTTCTTTTTTTTTTTTTTTTTTTTTTCTTTTCATATGTTTGTATTTGGTCTTTGCTCACAGAAAATGTGATTGTATGAAGGGATCGTAAATATTTGATCATGTGTTAGACAGTCATACAAGATGATCGAGACACGTGTTGTTTGAAGGTGATTTTTTGTGTTTGTTTGTTTTTGTTTTTCTTTCTTTTCCCATCGCGCTAGCTATTGTAGTAGTAGTAGGCTTCAATGCTCGTTTGGAGTAGGGCAGTGGGCCCTTATATAACAGGTTGGTGTGTGTGTGTGTGTGTGTGTGTGTGTGTGTGTGTGTGTAGTTTTATGTCATTGCTTTGTAAGTTGGTCTTTATGTTGTACATTACGTTTTCATTTTCTTCATATCAAGGTGGTAGGCTTGTGTGTGCAGGTGAGACTGCAACTGGGACATGTACACTTTATTTGTGCATTTATAAGATGTTGATATTAATGATGGGTGTGAAAATTTGCTTATTATTACATTGGAAGGTTGAGGCCGAGGCAGCTTCTGTTAAACTTTGGGGATGTGCAACATCACTGTATTTCACAAAGCGTGTCTCTAGTGTTAGCAACACTTTTGGAGTATTTCTTACTTTTTTCTTTTGTAGACCTTTTTTTTTTATTGCTATTATCTGTTTTACTACTTTAACCTTTCTTGCCAAAACTCAAATGGCACAGGATAGTTCATTTAAAATTTGTTCTTTGAATTGTAATGGTATAAATAATAGTAAAAAAAAAAAATGGAAAGATGTGTTTGATTTTTTGAGAAAAAAAAGCAGCTCATGTTTACTGTCTTCAAGAGACACACTTAAAGGAAGACTCTGAGAATTTTATCCGAGCAGCTGGGGTTATAATGTATGGCTGTGTGGTAGAGAAACTAACAAAAATGGTGTCACTATTCTTTTTAATAATAATTTTGAGTACAAGATACATGATGTTATAAGAGACCAGCATGGGTGTTACATTGTTATGAATGTTCAATTCTTAAAAAAAAAAAAGGTTTACTTTGGTGAACTTATACGGGCCTAGCAGTGGTGATATCCCCGAATTTTTCGATAGTGTTTGTCAACTCATTGAGAGCTTTGGCAACCAACATGTAATTATAACTGGAGACTGGAATTGTGCCCTTAATTTAAAAATGGATGTTAGAAATTATACAAGTGTTACCAATCGGCCAAGAACCCAAGCAAAAATCAATGATATAATGACAAAAACAATCTATTCGATGTTTACAGAGAATTATACCCCGAAAAAAGGAACTATACATGGCGGAAATTTAACTCTTATAAACAAGCAAGATTTGACTACTTTATGATCACTGAAGAATTAATGATGGAAGTTAATGATGTTTGCATAGATCCCTGGATATCGATCAGATCATTCTCTTGTCACGTTGCTTTTAAAAAAAGATCATTTCAAACGTGATACCTTTTTGGAAATTCAACAATGGTTTATTAAGAGATAAGCAATATGTTTAAAAAATTAGAGAACTGATCAACGATATTAAGAAACAGTATGCATTACCTGTATACAACTTAGATAATATGCATATAAATTAGTAATGAAAACCTCTCTTTTCAAATTGAAGATCAGCTCTTTTTTGAGACATTAATGCTTGAAATAAGAGGCAAAACAATCTCTTATAGTACTTATAAGAAAAAAATGGATACTCAAAGAGAACATGACCTAGAAACAAAAATAAAAAACATTGAACAGAATTTACAAGAAGAAACGATTCCTCATTTAGAAAACCTAAAAACAGAATTGCAAGAAATCAGGAATCACAGACTTGAAGGCATGACAATGCGCTCGGGGGTTCACTGGCTAAGTCAAGGGGAAAAAGTGAATAAATATTTTTGCACTCTGGAAAATAGAAATTTTCTTGATAAATCTATCCTTTTTTAGAAAAAAAGGATGGTTCAGTCATTTCTGAAAAAAAAAATATCCTCCTGAGAAAAATTTTTTATGAACAGTTATACAGCTTTAGAGATGTAACTGATATAAAATATTTCTGAAGAGCTTCTAGATGCTTCAGTATTATCCGAGGAGGAGAGCTCCTCATTAGAGGGGTTGATTACACTAGAAGAGGCAGCTACGGCTCTGAAACAGATGAAAAATTTTAAGAGCCCTGGGCCTGATGGGTTTACCGTTGAATTTTTTAAAGTTTTTCTTTGTAGATATTGGAACTTTCCTGTGTACGTTCAATAAATGAAGGTTTTGCTAAAGGCCAATTATCAACTACCCAGCGACAGGGAACCATAATATGTATCCCCAAGGAAGGGAAGCCAAAAAGATTTGTGAAAAACTGGCGCCCCATCTCTTTGTTGAACACCACATATAAGATAGCTTCTGCTTGTGTTGCCAATCAATTGAAAAGCGTTCTTCCAAACATTATACATGAGAGTCAAAGAGGCTTTTTTGAAGGGCAGATTTATTGGAGAGAATATAAGGTTGATGTATGATATGATATTATACACTGATAAGGAAAATATTCCAGGTATGCTCTTTTTAGTTGACTTTGAGAAGGCGTTTGATAGTGTCTCATGGTCATTCTTACATAACTGTCTTAAATTTTTCAAGTTTGGACCTGACTTAATAAATGGATAAGAACATTTTATTCACAAATTTCTACCTGTATTTCTGTCAATGGCCAGTACTCACCATGGGTTTCTGATTGAGAGAGGGGTGAGGCAGGGGGAGCCATTATCCCCCTATCTGTACCTAACTTGTGCTGAGATCCTGTCATTAATGATTCGCTCTAATGAGAATATTAAGGAATTAAAGTTGTTAACAAGGAAACATTACTGTCACATTTGCTGATGACACTAGTTTATGTCTAGACTGTTCAGAAAGATCTTTTAATGAGGCGGTATCTGTCCTTACTAAATTTTCACAAATTTCAGGTTTAAAAAATCATTTTTTGACAAGTCACAAGTAGTATGGTTGGGAAGTAGAAAGAATTGTGGAATTAGATTTATGAGAGACAAAAATTTTGTTTGGGATCCAGGTACTTTCAAAAATTCTTGGTATCAAATTCTCCACTAACACAAATATTATTGTACAGATTAATTTTGAAGATAAACTTTTTGAAATACACAAGAGTCCTAGCTTTTTGGAAAAAAAGAAATATAACTCCATTGGAAAAATAACTGTTATAAAAACTTTGGCATTTTCTAAAATTGTTCATTTATTGATAACCTACCAGACCCCACCATATGATTTTATTGTAGCTTTTAAAAAGAATTGTATAGTTTCTTATGGAACGGTAAAAAAAAGTAAAATAAAAAAATCTGTGGTTCAAAAGCAGTACTGTGAAGGTGGACTCAAAAAATGTTAAATGTAAAAAATTTCATTTCTTCTATGAAGATAAGTTGGCTGAGAAGATTAACGTATGTCGGGTTTGCGGGAATTTACATTAATATGTTCCCTAAGCTGGACAGTATGAAAAACTTTGGTGCTGAATTTGCTAATGTTATTATGCAAGAGGTCAATAACCCATTCTGGAATGATGTGATGAAACACTACAAGAAACTGTGTTCAAAAGTGCTGCCCGACCACAGTACATGACTTCATGTCAGAGTGTATTCATTACAATATTAAAATCTTAAGAGATAAAAAAGTTATTTTTGTACAGGAATAGTGTAATTATGGCATTTTCTTCATTTAAACACTTGATTAATGAAAATGGGCATTGGATGACCTTCCATGAATTTTTTTAATTTAATTATCAAACTTTCTCTTGTATGAAGGCATAATAAATGCCATTCGCAACTATTGCCAAAAACTTAATATTATCATAACTAACCAATATAAACTCTTAGACCAAAAAGCCTGGTTTTGCATTAAAAGAGGCAACAAATATGTACAAAAAACTTTAAATGAAAATAATGCCTCTCCCGCTGCTATTAATAAATGGAATAATCTTTTTGTAAATCTGAATTGGAAACAAATATTCCTTCAAAGTTACAAAGTTTCTACTGACGTCCAGCTTAGATGGTTCCAATGTCGACTTCTACATAGATTGCTGCCAACCCAGAAATACCTATTTCAGTGCAAAATTGTTGATTCACCATTATGTAAACTTTTGTGATCATGAACAACAGACGATTACACACATGCTTTTTGACTGTAATATTGTGCAGCGGTTTTGGAGAAATCTTCAAAACCTGCTAATGGATAAATGTCATCATTGTGCTAATCTGTTTTTTGAGAAAGAGTTAGTTCTGTTTGGATTGAAACATAACGTGGAAACTGACAAAGTTCTTAACTTTATTCTGCTGTTTGCAAAGTTTTATGTTTACAAATGTAAACTACAAAATAACCACCCAGACCTTCATGTTTTCCTAACAATCTTTAAGCTATAGATTTAAACTGGAAAAATACTTAGCCTTTCTGAACTATGATTCAGATCAATTTGACAAAAACTGGTTTCCCTATCCTCTATCATTCCTCTATCTTTTTCCTACTTTTATTGTGACTTTTTTTTTTTAAACAACGCTTATATATGTACGCATGGTCCCAACTTTTGTTGTAATTACCCATCTTAACATTTTTTCCCCCCTCTCTCAGCATCTCGCGCGCCCTGCACCCCCCTTTTTTTTTTTTTTTTTTTTTGCTTTACTCCTCGTTTTTGACGCTACTCATTTGTGTGTGTGTGTGTGTGTGTGTGTGTGTGTGTGTGTGTGTGTGTGTGTGTGTGTGTGTGTAAGTTTACGCATATATATCCTGCATATAATTCAATTCATGTATGTTCGTGTGTGTGTGTGCGACTTTTTTTTTTCTCTTTCTTTTTGTGTGTGTGTTTTCTTTGTTGTTGTTGTTGTTGTTGTTGTTGTTGTTGTTTTTTGGGGGGGGGGGGGGGGGGCATGCATGTCTGTTCTCTTATTGTACCTGCCTTCTGTGTTTTTGTACAATTATTATGATACATATGTCTTTTCTTTTGTGTGCATGTTTGTTTGAGGAAGAAAAAAAAATTGAAAAGCCTCTTTGCAAATATTTTCCTAGCATGATTATATATTCCAACACATGGTGTCAGTTGAGTCAACTCATTCTCCCATTCATTCCTTCCAAATACATAGACCATCAAGATAAATGTCATAGGATACTTTGATTTGAACTCTTTATTATAACAACCCTTATATCTGTACATACATGAATTTGTTATCAATTTGTTTTAAGTAAGTACCTTGCCAAATTTATGTTGAAGGATGATGATTGTGTGAGAAAACGAAGGAACTGTTGAGTGGAGGGATGCGAGAGGTGACATTAAAAATGTGAAGAAAAAAAAAAATTTTTGTAAAGATGTCATTTCGAATCCCCAACTGTAGATAGGCATGCGCTAGAGACAGAATATTACAAATAAATGAGTATATTTATATACCATGTTTGTGTAGAGTTAAAAAAAATCAATTCAAACTTCCATGTTCCAAAGCTAATGTCAGGACTTGGGGTTTCCGTTTCAGAAAACCTCAACGTCCAGCCCATGGTGACAAGTTCCTTCATCCTGGAAACTTAATATCCATTGGGAGATTTTTTTTTTTTTTTATAATAAAGCTTTTTTCAAGGCAACTTCGCTTTCATATTTGGAAGCAGAAACGATGAGAAATGTAGTATTTGCATGAAGAACAAGAAGTGTAATATATTATGTGGTTTGTGTTTAAAAGAAAGGAAAACGAGCCCCCTCTATGGTGTTATGCAGCTACTAATCTAGTCAATCAAACGTTTTGAGTATGTGTACGAGCAAAAAAAAAGCTATCTGTGTATGTATTGCTGTGTTGCTAGTTTTGGTAAAGGGGCTGAAAAAGTGAATTGTTGTTTCCCCAGCTTTCCTTTGGATGAATGGAGTAGATGCGAGCGTTTGGAATGCGCATACCGTGTGTGCGAATGAGTGTTGCAAATGCGATCTGTGACAATGACTCAGTATGTTTCATGGTTCATTCCTGGATATGCCACAGTGACAGAATTGCTTCTGAGACTGACAAGAAAAGACATTTCTAAGCTGTGGTCCAAAGATAAAGAACAGATTGCAGCAGTTTGAAACAAACACTCACTGATGATTATGTAATGATTTACTTTGATCCTGACAAGCGTGCTAATGTGATGATTTACGTTGATCCTAACAAACGCGCTAAAGTTGCGGCAGATGCTAGTCTGGTTGCACTAGGTGCCATTTGGACTCAGAGTAGAGGAACTCATCTGCTGTACAAGACATGCTCCCAAAAACACAAAAACAAAAATACTTTCTCGTTGACAGAGAGATGCTTGAAGTTAGTTTTTTTGTCTAGAACATTGCCATTTGTATCTGTAGGGTTCATTCACAATCACCACTGACCACAAGCCTCATCCTGGTCTCGTTTTCAGTAACAGACCTGCGACTACATACATCAAAACATGGCGTTTACACTGAAATGTTGTTTTCGGCGGACGATTTGATTTCAGCTGTCTACGTCAGCCGTCAGCTATCAATCAGACCCCTCCATAAGATGCTGAAGAAGCATACATCAATCATGTGGCATATAATGGTATTCCCAATGTCATAACTCTAGAAGAAGTGGAGACAGCGACACAGAGAGATACCAGGCTGCAGAAAGTGATCTGTGACATACGTAGTGGACGCTGATCAGGGGAAAATGTCAGCAACTTTGCTCATTGGAAGAAAAACTCTATGTGCGTGATGGTTTCATCTTGAAAGGCTTCCTTGACATGACATATCAGGTCAAAAAGGGATTATGAAGATCACAGAAATATGTATACACGAGAAAGAGTGATTCCCTGGGATTCATGAACGTGTGAAAAATTCAGTCAACAATTATATTCCATGTCAGGCGTTCTATCCATGTCCCACTCAATGTGAACTCGTTGTTCCTACTGCAGACCTCCTGAACCTTGGCACAGTGTGACAACAGACTTTACATGTCTGTGAACACCTGGCAATTATGTGGTGATAGTCATTGATGAATACAAACAATATCCAGAGGTTAAAATCATTTTTTCGACATATCCCAAGCGTGTACTTTGTAAACTGACCATAGTTTTTGCTCACCAAGACATTCCCAAATTTGTGAAACCCATAGCAGATCTTCATTCCCTGGACATGAGTGTACTGATTTCGACCTACCTTTTGGTTTTGACCATCGCCAAATCACGCCTTTACGTCCAAACGCCCCAACAGAGAAATAGAGCACTTCATGTCAACAAACATTATGGTTCACCTGCAGCTGCGAATGTCTGCTGGAAGTGAGACCTTCCAGCTTTCTTTGCTAATACAGGGGTAGTTCCTACTCATTCACAAACTTATCCCTTTCTAAGCCCTTGATGGATGAAAAATAAACGTTTGACTTCCGAGCCTACCTCTTCGGATTGAAAACCAGACTATAGAGGGTGGATGAGGTTATTTCCACGTAACTTGAAAAATGTTTGTGTGCATGTCTTTCGACAGGTTTAGATTAGATTGACATAAGGGTATGGGTTTATAGTTGGTTGTTAATTTCCATGAGTGTTGTTTTAGGAACAGGCACTGTCTTTGCTTTCTTGAATGACATTGGAAAGGCATATTTCTATAAGCAAAGACAGCCAATGAGAGACAGAGACAGAGACAGAATCAAAGACAGGGAGAGGGAGATGAGGTAGGGGAGGAGAGAGAGAGCTACTGCAAATTCCATCAGTGCTGCAGACTGCCCCAGGAATGCAGAAATCCTTCACTGGTTCTGGGCACTTCTGACCCACCTTGATTCCTGTGCACAGATACATCACACATTGCAGCATTGACCCCTGACACGCCTTCTGTTGACACATTCAAGGAAATCAACACATAAAAGTAAGGGTATCATTATTTCTACAAGACATAGCCAGTATACTACAACGCACGCATTGGTTGTGTTAAGGCCTTTGGTCTTGTAATGTTTTCAATTATGGTGAATGCAGATGGAAATTGAAACAAAATTTTCCGAAGAATTATTATTAGTTATCTGCCCATCAACAGGGGCAAACAAGTCAAAAGACAAAATGCGACCCATTTTGACCTTTTAGGTCTTCTCCAGGCAACATTCAGGACAATGAACACACACACACACACACACACACACACACACACACACACACACACACACACTTTTACCCACTTCGATTTGTGATTCAATGGTTTCAGATTCATCTTTTAAGAATATTTTATTGAACGATTTGCTTATGCTGGATGTTGTTAAAGGCTTAAAACGGAGCCCAGTTGGCTCATTGATTTAATGTTTACAAAAATTTTGAGTATGTTATTGTTGTTAAGACTTCATTTTTGAAGGGAAATGGTAGGGAGGTTCAGAGATAGGAAGACGGGGGTTTTGTTGATTGTTGTTGAATTTTTTTTTCTTCTTTTTTTTTTTTCTTTTTTTTTCTCGTCTAATATCACACCATTGTGAAAAGACATTAAAGAGAAGAACGAACACACACACACACACACACACACACACACACACACACACACACACAAAGAGCAAATATCTATCTTCTTAAATTCGGTGCAAGATGGGCGTTGATTCATCTTGTGCTGAATTTGGGAACATAAATGATTGCTCATTCTTCGTTTTCATTGACTGATATGTTGTTATCTTGCATGAAGAAGACCTAACAGGTCGAAACGAGTCGTGCTTTGTCTTGTCATTTGTTTGCGCTGTTGTTTGGTGGACTTACTATATAATTCTTTTGGAAAATATATTATCAATCATGTCTCACTGGAAAGTAATTATTTACGTTACAGATAGAAACGTAATGTCAGGTCTGTCTGAAAACATGCTTTGGTGGAAGGATGTTTTCAAGCAAAGCAAAGCAAAGTGAATGAAAACCTCTATGAAAGAAACGCCTTGTCCACTCTGCATTGTAGAATATTTTTTCACTTGTTCACTAACCTGAAACAACAGCAGCCTTTGATATTTTTCAGTTGGGTATATTGTCCTTTTTTCCAGATTTTATTCTTAGCAAGTTGTTTACAGAGAAAAACGTCACTTGAAAATTCTGATGATTGTGCTGGCTAGTTTTTCAGGGAGGGGAGGCGAAGAAGGGGAGAGGGAGGTGTAACTGTGAATTGCAGTTTGTATGCAGCATGACAGAAGTGTGTTATGTCGTTACTGACACATCTGTAAGCGAGGGGGTCAGAGAGAGAGAGAGAGAGAGCCAGAGAGAGAGAGAGACAGACAGACAGACAGAGACACAGACACAGACAGGCAAAGGCAAAGACAGAGAGAGGAAGGATGGGGAGGTATATGAACGAGTACCACAAATACAAGGCAAGACAAAACGAGACAAGACGAGACCAGACAAGATGCGAGAACAATGGACAGGTGCGCTAAGGAGTGTCCTCTTTCCACCCACTGTAATTTCCACACACTGGCCACGTGTCAGCGTCGTCGCTCGTCTCGACTTGCCTGCTAGTTTCCCCTAACTTTTTTTCCACCAAAGGGAACTCACTCGCCTACACACACCTTCTGCTAGCACCAGAATGGTATACAGTGGTCAGAAACGCTTAGAAATGCATACATGTATCATTACTTCCTTGTGCCATGACAAGCAACACGCCACATTGAGGAAAAGGTTTGAGGATGAAAAGGGAAGGTAAAGAATGCATGGACAGGTCGCTTAACCTCTCCCCTGGTTAAACCACCACTCAGACAGGGGAAGTGAAGAAGCCATTCATAACAGAGAGACAGACAGACAGACAGAGACAGATGAAGACAGAGATAGAGACAGAGAGAGAAAGGATGGGAGAGAGAGAGAGAGGGGAAGGGAATGACAAAGCTCACTGCAAATTTCGTCAGTGCTGCAGGTCGCCTCAGGAACGCACCATTGCTTCATTTTTTCTGGGCACCCTCCACCCCCCTTGATTCCTGTGCACAGACACATCACAGTGTGCAGCATTGACCCCTGACACGCCTTCTGTTGTCACATTCAAGAAAATGAAAGGAAAATTATCATATAGAAGTAAAGGTGTCATTATCTATACAAGACATGTAGCCAGTGTACTGGTTAGTCAGGGCCTTTGGTCTCTCAACATTATCAACTGTGACTCACTGGAAAGTGCTGACTTGTGTTACAGCTTAAAACGTAATATCAGTTTGTCTCAAGACGTTTTTGGTGAAAAGATGTTTTCGACCAAACCTGCCAGTTGGGGAGTGATAAATACATAAAGAAAAAAAGAAAAGCTGTGAATAAGTAAATGTAAACAATTGATGTGATTAATAAGGAAAAAAAGAAATAAACAACACTATGTAACGACAAGCAATTTATGAAAACACGTAACTGATTTGAGAAAAATATAAATCGTTTTTTTGAGATTAATATTTTTGTAAAGATTTCATTTTGAATTCCCAGCTGTAGATAGGCATGTGCTACAGACAGAATTTTACAAATATATGAGTATATTTATGTACCGTGTTTGTGTAGAGTTAAAAAAATCTGAGTTCAAACTTACATGTTCCAAAGCTAACGTTAGGACTTGGGGTTTCCGTTTCAGAAAACCTCAACGTCCAGCCCTTGGTGACAAGTTCCTTCCTCCTGAAAACTTAATATCCATTGGGAGATTTTTTTTTTACTAATATTTTTTTTTTAATACTAATAAAGCTTTTTTCAAGACAACTTCTTTTTCATATTTGGAAGCAGAAACGATGAGAAATGTAGTATTTGCATGAAGAACAAGAAGGGTAATATATGTATGTGGTTTGTGTTTAAAAGAAGGGAAAATGAGCCCCCTCTATGATGTTATGCAGCTACTAATCTAGCCAGTTAAACGTTTTGAGTATGCATACAAGCAACAAAATGTTATCTGTGTATGTATTGCTGTGTTTCTAATTTTGGTAAAGGGGCTGAAAAAGTGAATTCTTGTTTCCCTAGCTTTCATTTGGATGAATGGAGTAGAAGCGAGCGTATGGGATGAGCATACCGTGTGTGCAATTGAGTGTTGCAAATGCGATCTGTGATAATGACTCAGTATGTTTCATGGTTCATTCCTGGATATGCCACAGTGATAGAATTGCTTCTGAGACTGACAAGAAAAGATATTCCTAAGCTGTGGTCCAAAGATAAAGAACAGATTGCAGCAGTTTGAAACAAACACTCACTGATGATTATGTAATGATTTACTTTGATCCTGACAAACGTGCTAATTGTGATGATTTACGTTGATCCTAACAAACGCGCTAAAGTTGCGGCAGATGCTAGTCTGGTTGCACCAGGTGCCATTTGGACTCAGAGTAGAGGAACTCATCTGCTGTACAAGACGTGCTCTCACAAACACAAAGCAAAAATACTTTCACGTTGACAGAGAGATGCTTGAAGTTAGTTTTTGTCTAGAACATTGCCATTTGTATCTGTAGGGTTCATTCACAATCACCACTGACCACAAGCCTCATCCTGGTCTCGTTTTCAGTAACAGACCTGCGACTACATGCATCAAAACATGGCGTTTACACTGAAATGTAGTCTTGGATGGGACGATTTGATTTCAGCTGTCTGTGTGTACTGTCAGCTATCAATCAGACCCCTCCATAAGAATGCTGAAGATGCATACATCAATCATGTGACATCGAATGATATCCCCAGTGTCATAACTCTAGAAGAAGTGGAGACAGCGACACAGAGAGATACCAGGCTGCAGAAAGTGATCTGTGACATACGTAGTGGACGCTGATCAGGGGAAAATGTCAGCAGCCTTGATCATTGAAGAAAAACTCCCTGTGCATGATGGTTTCATCTTGAAGGGCTTCACTGGCATGACATATCAGGCTCAACAAGGGATTAGGAAGATCACAGAAATATGTATACACGAGAAAGAGTGCTTCCCTGGGATTCATGGACTTGTGAAAAATTCAGTCAACAATCATATTCCATGTCAGGCGTTCTATCCATGTCCCACTCAATGTGAACTCGTTGTTCCTACTGCAGACCCCCTGAACCTTGGCACAGTATGACAACAGACTTACATGTCTGTGAACACCTGGTGATTATGTGGTGGTAGTCATTGATGAATACAACCAATATCCAGAGGTTAAAATCATTCTTTCGACAGATTCCACATGTGTACTTTGTAATCTGAACACAGGTTTTACTCACCAAGTCATTCCCAACTTTGTGACACCCATAGCAGATCTTCATTCCCTGGACATGAGTGTACTGATTTCGACCTATCTTTTGGTTTTTGACCATCGCCAAATCACGCCTTTACGTCCAAACGCCAACAGAGAAATAGAACACTTCATGTCAACAAACATTATGGTTCACCTGCAGCTGTGAATGTCTGCTGGAAGTGAGACCTTCCAGCTTTCTTCACTAATACAGGGGCAGTTCCTACTCATTCACAAACTTTATCCCTTTCTAAGCCCTTAATGGATGAAAAATAAACGTTTGACTTCCAAGCCTAGCTCTTCGGATTGAAAACCAGACTATAGAGGGTGGATGAGGTTACTTCCACGTAACTCGAAAATTGTTTGTGTGCATGTTTTTTTTCGACAGGTTTAGATTAGATTGACATAAGGGTGTGGGTTTATAGTTGGTTGTTAATTTCCATGATTGTTGTTTTAGGAACAGGTACTGTCTCTGCTTTCTTGAATGACATTGGAAAGGCATATTTCTATAAGCAAAGACAGCCAACAAGAGACAGAGACAGAGACAGAAACAAAATCACAGACAGGGAGATGGAGATGAGGTAGAGGAGGAGAGAGCTTACTGCAAATTCCATCAGTGCTGCAGACCGCCCCAGGAACGCAGACATCCTTATCTGGTTCTGGGCACTTCTCACCCACATTGATTCCTGTGCACAGATACATCACACATTGCAGCATTGACCCCTGACACGCCTTCTGTTGACACATTCAAGGAAATCAACACATAAAGTAAGGGTATCATTATTTCTACAAGACATAGCCAGTATACTACAACGCACGCATTGGTTGTGTTAAGGCCTTTGGTCTTGTAATGTTTTCAATTATGGTGAATGCAGATGGAAATTGAAACAAATTTTCCGAAGAATCATTATTTATCTGCCAAACAACAGGGCAAACAAGTCAAAAGACAAAATGCGACCCATTTTGACCTTTTAAGTCTTCTCCAGGCAACATTCAGGACAATGAACACACACACACACACACAAAAAGAGCAAATATTTATCTTCTTAAATTCGGTGCAAGATGGGCGTTGATTCATCTTGTGCTGAATTTGGGATCATAAATGATTGCTCATTCTTCGTTTTCATTGACTGATATGTTGTTTATCTTGCATGAAGAAGACCTAACAGGTCGAAACGCGTCGTGCTTTGTCTTGTCAATTGTTTGCGCTGTTGTTTTGGTGGACTTACTAATATTCTTTTGGAAAATATATTATCAATCATGTCTCACTGGAAAGTAATTATTTACGTTACAGATAGAAACGTAATGTCAGGTCTGTCTGAAAACATGCTTTTGGAGGAAGGATGTTTTCAAGCAAAGCAAAGCAAAGTGAATGAAAACCTCTATGAAAGAAACGCCTTGTCCACTCTGCATTGTAGAATATTTTTTTCAACTTGTTCACTAACCTGAAACAACAGAAGACTGATATTTTTCAGTTGGGTATATTGTCCTTTTTTCCAGATTTTATTCTTTGCAAGTTGTTTACAGAGAAAAACGTCACTTGAAAATTCTGATGATTGTGTGGCTAGTTTCTTCAAGGATGGGAGGCGAAGAAGGGGAGAGGGCGGTGTAACCGTGAATTGCAGTTTGTATGCAGCATGAAGGAAGTGTGTTATGTCGTTACTGACACATCTGTAAGCAAGGGGGTCAGAGAGAGAGCCAGAGAGACAGACAGACAGACAGACAGAGACACAGACACAGACAGGCAAAGGCAAAGGCAAAGACAGAGAGAGAGGAAGGAATGGGGAGGTATATGAACGAGTACCACAAATACAAGGCAAGACAAAACGAGACAAGACGAGACCAGACAAGATGCGAGAACAATGGACAGGTGCGCTAAGGAGTGTCCTCTTTCCACCCACTGTAATTTCTACACTGGCCACGTGTCAGCGTCGTCGCTCGTCTCGACTTGCCTGCTAGTTTCCCCTAACTTTTTTTTCCACCAAAGGGAACTCACTCGCCTACACACACACCTTCTGCTAGCACCAGAATGGTATACAGTGGTCAGAAATGCTTAGAAATGCATACATGTATCATTACTTCCTTGTGCCATGACAAGCAACACGCCACACTGAGGAAAAGGTTTGAGGATGAAAAGGGAAGGTAAAGAATGCATAGACAGGTCGCTAACCTCTCTCCCCTGGTTAAACCACTCAGACAGGGGAAGTGAAGAAGCCATTCATAACAGAGAGACAGACAGACAGACAGAGACAGATGAAGACAGAGATAGAGACAGAGAGAGAAAGGATGGGAGAGAGAGAGGAGGAGGAAAAGGGAATGACAAAGCTCACTGCAAATTTCGTCAGTGCTGCAGGTCGCCTCAGGAACGCACCATTGCTTCATTTTTTCTGGGCACCCTCCACCCCCCTTGATTCCTGTGCACAGACACATCACAGTGTGCAGCATTGACCCCTGACACGCCTTCTGTTTACACAATCAAGAAATGAAAGGAAAATTATCATATAGAAGTAAAGGTGTCATTATCTATACAAGACATGTAGCCAGTGTACTGGTTAGTCAGGGCCTTTGGTCTCTCAACATTATCAACTGTGACTCACTGGAAAGTGCTGACTTGTGTTACAGCTTAAAACGTAATATCAGTTTGTCTCAAGACGTTTTTGGTGAAAAGATGTTTTCGACCAAACTGCCAGTTGGGGAACTATAAACACGAAGAAAAAAGAAAAGCTGTGAATAAGTAAATGTAAACAATTGATGTGATTAATAAGGAAAAAAAGAAATAAACAACACTATGTAACGACAAGCAATTTATGAAAACACGTAACTGATTTGAGAAAAATATAAATCGTTTTTTTTTGAGATTAATATTTTTGTAAAGATTTCATTTTGAATTCCCAGCTGTAGATAGGCATGTGCTACAGACAAAATTTTACAAATATATGAGTATATTTATGTACCGTGTTTGTGTAGAGTTAAAAAGTCTGAGTTCAAACTTACATGTTCCAAAGCTAACGTTAGGACTTGGGGTTTCCGTTTCAGAAAACCTCAACGTCCAGCCCTTGGTGACAAGTTCCTTCCTCCTGGAAACTTAATATCCATTGGGAGATTTTTTTTTACTAATAATTTTTTTTTAATACTAATAAAGCTTTTTTCAAGACAACTTCTTTTTCATATTTGGAAGCAGAAACGATGAGAAATGTAGTATTTGCATGAAGAACAAGAAGGGTAATATATGTATGTGGTTTGTGTTTAAAAGAAGGGAAAATGAGCCCCCTATGATGTTATGCAGCTACTAATCTAGCCAGTTAAACGTTTTGAGTATGCGTACAAGCAACAAATGTTATCTGTGTATGTATTGCTGTGTTTCTAATTTTGGTAAAGGGGCTGAAACAAGTGAATTCTTGTTTCCCTAGCTTTCATTTGGATGAATGGAGTAGAAGCGAGCGTATGGGATGAGCATACCGTGTGTGCAATTGAGTGTTGCAAATGCGATC
>JADBJO010015586.1:0-7500 GCA_016801955.1 Conus betulinus
ACTGCCGGACCGTCTTTTAGCTTGTGGGGTGAGGCCTTCTTATTCCGTTACTTGTGAGAGTCGCAAAGCGCACGGCCACCATCCGTGGATGTCCCATCGGAAGCAAGGCGTTAATTGGGCGTAAAGAAGCGGGACTCCGACTTCACTGTGTCACCGAGAATCTTTGAAAGGTATGACGCCACAAAGTGGATTTTTTATAATAAGTGATGGTAAGGACTGTAGCAACGTGTTACGCGTGCAACACAGTTTGAAATTCCTGATCACAGTATCCAGATATGGTCTTTCCCTATAGATATGCCTTAGGCGACCATACTTACGCAATTCTCATATGTAGATCGTCATTGGGCGCATTTCACTGCTTTTTTAATTTGTGGTTCGTTTTTAAGGTCCTTCCGCTTTTTTTTTCACGTCCTAATCTGGGTTCCACCCCTATTAATTTCTCACCTTTGTTCACCCCCAAGGTGTGATGTGTTTGACACTGACACCCAATACCTCCATAATGTATTGGCTATATTAACAAAATGAAAGAGAACGGTGAATAAAGTCTTACAGTTATGATAGCCTGGACATGTAATGGTTTTTCGAATAAAGCAATATATGCAATCCTGGCCTCCAAGGAAAGTGTAATCAAAGCCGAGTTGAGATAGATATTTAAGGGGAAAAAACATGTATGTGGAGTGGTGTGTGTGTGTGTGTGTGTTGTGTGTGTGTGTGTGTGTGTCTGTGTGGTGTGTGTGTGTGTGTGTGTGAATATTCTTCAATAAATCATTTCAGCGATCCAGAACTGTAATTCACTCTTTTTTTTCGTGTTGAAATTCACGTTCGGCTAGAGACAAATTGGAAAACTTTCCCGAATTACGTTCCCAGCAATAAAACCATTATTTTCCTCATGTCCTTAAAGCATGACATCTTCAAAATGGTAGGGAAAAGCTATCGGGCATGTTGTTTGCCTCCCTTGACACTCCTTTGAAACTAGGACTTACTTTGTTTGTTAACTCTTAATACACGGGCTAAAGCAGCCTTGAACTGAAGGTATAGATAGTCGTATGTCCCTTGTCCCAATATTTGAAGTGAATGGCCGTCAGTTTTCGTGTTATTCATGGGTTGTAAGAAGAACGCAAATTCTATCCATTCACGGACCAGTCAGAAGGAGGCTGATACCTACGAAGTGAGTTAGGTGAAGAAAATCATGGCGTTATGTCCTGGTAATGATTGTCTTTTGACGTCACTTCCCATCTGAATGTGTTGTCATTTTGGTGTGTGTCGTGTGTTGAGACACCTTCTTGTAGGGACACCGGGGGATGTCCTTTTTATACATATAGCTCTCCCACCTTCTGGAATTTTTGCGCTTTACCTCTTTTCTGTCACTGTCTGTGAGGTTTTTTGTTTTTTTTTTTCTGTCCCATTGTCTGTACCACCTCAGTGGCATTGCACCCCATGCTTATCTTACCCACCCCTCGTCCACATCACCACAGCTTGGGCCCATTGCGACTCCAGCCCCGCACTAGCATCCATGGTGAACAATGTCAATGTCAAGTCGTCATGAGGCAGCCCGCCCAGAGGAGACACTGCACTAACTGCCGAATGCTTTCGGCGGTGTCAGTGGTGCCTGTTCTAATCCAACATACGCAGGACATCACCTACTACGCCCTCTACTGGACGACAATAATTGCTTCATCGCGGGACGGCGTGAGTGGGCTCTCCCCTCCAGTAGCATTGACCTCGACAGAATAAAACCTGGCCATAGACGGGGAAGAGAGGCAATTAAAACAGGTCACAATGAGAGCAAGGCATGAAGGGGCACAGAATATGAGACCCCTTTCTTAAAATGCTGATCGATTAGGATGAGATTCCCCATTCTATTTCCATTCTGGTCTGAGACTGCATGACAGGGCTTTACTCTACGATTACTTTCATGATGTACAATCAGGCCCGAGAGATACAGACACCTGCCGTGTTGTCATGAAATTTGAGCACAACTCTCGGAGATACATCCATTCAGTGCATGAAACGTGACTGTGTGGTCCCCGGTCTTTCCCACACTGAGCTCATAGCAAACTCAACTCTGAAGTCAAAGCCAGTCGGGGCAGAAAAATTCCTACAAATAAATGGCTCTGATGGGAATCGAACCCGCGACTCCCAGTCGGGAGTCCGCGACGTTAACCACTTCGCCGCTGCGACTAATTAACTCCGATTTTTTTTTTTCTTTTTTTCTTCTTTTTTTCTGTCTTTCCCTTTTCTTCTGTGTGTGTGTGTGTGGTGTGTGTGTGTGTGTGTGTGTGTGTGCGTGTGTGTGTGTTTGTGCGCGCGCGCGCGCGCGCGTGTCACCGGTCGTCTCTCTCAAAACTCTTGTACAAACCCATTTCTGCTCACAGTGCATGCCGTTCTAGTTTTCAATTTAGTGAGTAGGTCGTGAAAGTTTTTTTTTAAACGATTTTCGTAAATCTCGAAGTAAAAGTTCGTGAAGCACCACCCAAGACTTATCCGCCCTTGGTATATCGATGGTTTGGCTACCAGGTCATGAACCCGTTGTTGTTTTTGGGTCCATTTTCAGGTTGTAATGTATATTCTTGGTGGTGCTGGTTGTTCTTGTTTGTTTCAGAGGTCCTCAATGAAGGTTTACTGTAATGAAGGTTGTGACGTATATTGTTGGTGCTGCTGGTTGTTGTTACAGAGGTCGGAGCAGCTTCTGCAGCCGTGCTCTTCTCTCGCCTTGGGAAAATCCACCGACAGTCTGCACGGCAAGCGTCCTTCCTGAGCTCATGTCTCCATTATTATTCTTATCATTATTATCTGAACAAGTGAACAGTGCAGGAAAACTAGTGTGTGTGTCAACAATTCTCCAGGCTTGTTGAAGTATTTGAAAAAAAAAAATTATGTATATATTTAAACTTGCTGACGGATAGCCAAACAGGATCATGATTTTTATCCTGACCTGAATGCTCCTTCCACTACCATGTAGACCACACACCCTTGCCCTCCCCGCCACTTCCCTGAAAGAACACGCTCATTGCATGCAACGGAATCTGACTGTATAAAGCTTAACCTCGACACGTATTTCAGAGTTATAGCCCCTCTTCCTGTACTCGGTATTCCTCAGGCATGCGTTGGCCGCTGAGACTCCATCTAATGCAGACATCAAGAATATGGCTGACAGTCTTTCAACACAGTTTCTCTCTGCTAATATTTCTAATAGGCTATCCTTGATAAGCCACAAGTAATACAAAAAAAAAGGGGGGTTGGGGGGGGGGGGGGGTTGGGGGGGGACAGCTACATAATTTTTTCACCTCTTTCTTCACCTCTTTCTTTTTTTTTATAAGTTTTTAGAAATCATGAAAAGATATTGTGCCTACTTTTCCAGTGAACAAAAAGGGATACAGGAGGAGATCACTTCTTAAATTTAGTTCACACCTCCCCCCCCCCCCCCCCCCCCCCCCCCCCCCCCAACGACATGGTCCAGATGCCAACACAACTGTGTCCGGCCAGCTACAGATTTTAAATTCCACACTTGAATCTAGCAAACAGAAAAAAAGAAAAAAAAAAAAATGGAGTCTTCCACTGTCGACCACATTTGAAAAAAAAAAAAAGCTGAGCAACTGGATAGGGGAGGAAAGCGAGTGTAGGTCTCACCCCCTCATGCCCCCCAACATGACCCTTGTCCCGTTCTTCAGGCATCGAACATCATACCGTAACTATGTGAAGAAAATGATGAGTGAAATATAAGAAACCATAACCATGTAACAATTGGGCATGATATAAAAGCGTGCAGGGCACTTCACTTTTTTTCTTAAATCTTCTCTCTGACTGCATCCAGTTTTAATGCACTTGCACACAAAAAACTATATACATGCATAGGCCTGACTAGGTATAGTCGTTGTCGTTGTCGTTGTCGCTGTTGTTGTTGTTGTTGTTGTTTCATTGCACTGCGGCAGTTTCCAACTGACTGATGACAAAGCAAAAGGCAACCATTCTGCAAGAGTTTCTTTTTTCTTTGTTTTTCGGGGGGAGGGGGGGAGGAAGAGGGGCACGAGGAGGGTGGCCTGGGGGCAGGAAGAGGGTAGGGAATAAGTTGATGGACGTATAAAGCATCTACGTTTAGGGGAACAGTACCAGTAGTAGAAGTGGTTAAGTAATAGAGGAATAGTAGTAGTAGTAGTAATAGTAGTAGTAATAGTTGTTGTTGTAGAAGCTTCAGCTTCAGCCGCAGCAACAGCAGTAGTAATCGTAGAAGTAGCAGCAGCAGTAGAAGTGGTAGTAATACGAAGTAGCAGTAGTAGTTTAGCAGCAGCAGCAGGTCAGCAACAGTAGGAGGAGGAAGCAGCAGAGAAGTAGAAGTTAGGAGTAGTAGTAGAATAAAGTAGTAGTATGAAGTAGTAGTAGTAGTAGTAGTAGTAGAGTAGTAGTAGTAGGTAGAAGAGGAGGAGGAGCATTAATAGTAGAAAATAGTAGCAGCAGTAGTGCCACCAGCAGTAACGACAGCAGCAGCAGGAAGGTGAAGTGCAAGCAACTTGGGAAGAATTTTTTTTCAGGGAAAAGAGGTAGGCGGAGGAGAGGAAAAGAGGGTAGAGGGGCTTGTAAGCTGGCGAAAACAAAGAGTATTATCATTATTGCTTTTATCATGTTGATGATGATGAGTGATTATGATGATGATGATGATGGATGACGATGATGATGATGATATGATGATGATGATATTCATATGATAACAATCAATCACCACCATCATCAACATTATCACCATAATCGTTAATACAATTATCATCAGTGTTGTTGTGTTGTTGTTCTCATTGTTATTGATATCAATTATATTAGAATCAAGAACGCAATGATTATCGTAGATATCACTACGCTGTCTATTGTACAGTTTGTAAAAGACTTTTTTGTTAAGTCTGATAGAAGTTGGTTGGTTGAACCCCTCAACGCATGAGCGTGCATACAAACGCATATTTATATGTCTGATTATCATATTAAAGCAGTGGGGGGGGGGTGTTTTTTTTGTTTGTTTTTTTTTGCTCAGATATGCTTATTGGTCTCTCCTGGTTTATTCATAAATAAAGGGTTATGGAGCAGTGTGGATTCATGTGTGTGTGGTGTGTGTGTTGTGTGCCGTGTGGTGTGTGTGCGTGTGCGCATAGTGTGCGTGCATGTGTGTGTGTGTGGTGTGTGTGTGTGCTGTGTGGGTGTGTGTGTGTTGTGTGTGCGTGTGTGTGTGTGTGTGTGTGCGTGTGTGTGTGTGTGTGTGTGCGTGCGTGCGTGCGTGTGTGTGATGTGTTGTGCGTGTGTGTCGTGTGTGTGTTGTGTGTGTGTGTGTGTGTGTGTGTGTGTGTGTGGTGCTGGGCTGCGTGATTGTGTGTGTGTTCGTAACTGAGTGGAGGGGGATGGTCTGGAGGTGTGGTGTGTATTTGCATGCCCTGCGTGTGTGGAGTGATATGCCTCGTGTGCGTGATGTGAGTCTATCTCCTTAGGTCTCTCTCTCTCTCTCTCTCTCCTCTCTCCTCTCTCTCTCTCTCTCTCTCTCTCTCGCTCTCTCTCCTCTCTCTCTCTCTCTCTTAATACAGTGATGCGATATCATGCAATAAAATGCAGCACAATACAATACTGTAGGCTACAAGACAGAACCATGTTTGTTTAGAACATGCCCTATATGACAATAAGATAGAAGGCAATATTGCAATCTGATACAGTGCTTTATTAATCAATTAAATACAACACAGCTCAGCGGAATAAAATTTGCCTAAGTGCGTAATGATACAGATTTTGATCCTCCACAGCGCTATATGCAATGCTGCATCGTAAAGCAGTAGGAAAATTAATCGCCATGAAATATAGAGAAATGCAATGCAGTGTAAAACAATGCAACGCAACGCGACATAAATATATATATGGGGAATACACCACACACACACACACACACACACACACACCCATATATATATATATATATATATATATACATATATAGAACACCACAGAAATTATGGACTGTGGTGTGTCTCTATTTGACGCCAAGAGCACAGACACAATCAGCCGTGTCTCCCTGATGAGTCTGATCCAGCGGACGAAGGCCTCGAGCAGGCGATGCATATAAAGATCTGCCTTCGAGGGATGGCCATAGTTTTGCATGCAGCTAGTGAAGGGTTTTCCATAGTTATTATGACATTTTCCCATTTACTTCGTCTTCAATTTTTTTCATCCTCTCTATGTCAAATCTTTGACAAGTCATTTCCTATAATAATATAAGAATTGTTAACCTGCACTTGTTCCCCCCCCCCCACAACTTAATTGTTCAGCATTATATAGATATCTATATTATATAATATATATTGCCATTGGTTGTATGAAATACTTTGTCATGGGTTCGACATCAATTGTGAACATTATATTAGGATAAATAGTAAGATACAGAAGGTGGAAATGATAGCACGACAACAACGGTTGACTCTCAGAAATTCTTAATTCTCTCAGAAATTCAGAAAACATAAGTTATTGTTTTGCTGTTCCCTGCCTCATTTCATTTCCAAGTTTCTCAGAAATTCGCCAACCCTTTAAACAAATTCGACAAATGTACGATCAAATAATTGTGGGGGGGGGGGGGGGGGGGGGATGTGCCAGTCCATTAACTGTCTTCACATCTCTCACCCAATCCAAACAGGATGTCATCCGTCTGTCTCGAGAGACAATGTTTGTTGCGCCGTGGATCAGTCAATCGTGGAGTTGCAGCGCCTGCTGTGGCTGAAGAGCCCGATCCTCGAGCGGCAGACTTTGTTGCAGTTATTGCAGGTTAAACCTTCGCCTGTGTCGTCCTCAACAGGCTGCAGCTGCTCACCGAACGAGTGTGCCCAGAGGCACAGTGCGGCTTCAGAGCTGCGAGGTCGACGATTGACATGACATTCTCCCTGAGGCAGCTTCAGAGAGAAGCCCTACTACACAGGATTGGATCGCCTTCCCCCTGACCCAGGCTTTGGAAGCGTGAGTGACCATTTTGGTACTACACGATTACGCTTGGGAATTTCTACGTCCCTGGGTAGGGATCACTCGGGATTGTGCCCGTAGCACAAAGGATTGCACGCGAACGTGATTTGGGCGAAGCATGGTGTATCCTAGCTAACACTCTCCTGTGAGTTTCAAAGTAGGGTGACTACGGCGGAAACTGAAAATGAGAGCAACCACAGAACTAGCGCGCCACCAAACGATCAGCCACAATGATAAAACAACCACTATGCGTTTCGACCTATTGGTCTACTTCAGGCCTGACAACATTCAAAACAATAAAAAGCGAAGGAAGAACAGACAGTCGTTCACGCAAGACCGAATTTCGCGCCCAGACAGAACAGACAAAGTGACTGCCTGTTTGTTTTTTTCATTGAATGGTTATTCCTATTTGCCTGAAGAAGACCCAGTAGGTCGAAACACGTTGTGCTTGTTTCGTAATTTTGTTTTGGCCCACACGCATGAGAGTAAAATTACCACGTTCAGGGCGCTATGCATAATACACCTCTT
>JADBJO010015586.1:10000-30000 GCA_016801955.1 Conus betulinus
CATCTTCATCACCTCATTGATCAGCATATAGCAAAAAATGCCTGAAATTCTGTGGCCCCGTTTTTGTCCTGCTCTTATGACGATTTCGGGGTTTGGATCACCTCTCCAAGTCTATGCCCATGGCTTGGTTCTGTCGGCATCGGCAAATACATGAGGACTGTCGTTGAAAAACTGACGTGATGGCGTCCCTCCGGTGGGAGAGCTCACTCATGCTGGATCCGCGACAGAGCAATAATTGTCTTAAGTAGTAGGTGATATCATGCGTATGTTGGCTCAGAACAGGCGTCACTGAACACTATCGAAGCGACTCGGCAGCAGTTGCAGTGTCTTCTCTGGTGGGTTTTGCCTCTTGACGACTTGACATAACTTCTCCTTGTGGATTGCCGGTGCCGTGCGGGCCGGGGGCTGTGGCGGGGGACAGGTCACGGCTGTAGCCAAATAAGCAATATAGGAGCAACATCACTGAAGTGGGCACAAACAATGAGAACACCAAGAAAAATTAATATGAAATATTCAACTTCCTACAGAATCTATCGCTCTCTCAAGGAATCAGTCTCTCTCTCTGATCTATGGCTCTGGTATCTCTCTCTCTCTCAGAGCTCTCTCTCTCTTCCTCTCTCTCTCAGGGAAGAACGATTCAGAAAATCTCCACTCTCAGCACTTATCAAAACAGTGAGTGGCTCATTGTCTTGACATGACGCAATGTCTCTACAATCACAAGCGTCCTCTCAAGTAATCTACTCATGTATCCCGTCCAGCGGGTCCCTCATCTTGTCTCCTTCCAACGTGCTCGAATCATTGCTGCTAAGAACGGAAATCATTGTGCAAAAGATCATGCGTCTCTCCGTCTCTCTCGTCTGATTATCATTTCAGAAAAAAGGGCAGCACTTCAAAAACAGTGAGAAGGTATAACATCTTGACCTGAGCGAGTAGTCACACAATGTTGTGCTTGGTGTGGTGGGGTACTATGACTGTAAGTACTGGATAGAATTTGCAAAGTCATTTTGTCAAATCATTGCTGCTACGTAAATTGTATTCATGTGAGATCAAATCTACTGTCTTTTAGGTGTGTGTTTGTAGTACTCTTCTTCTGGGCTGCTCACGTTTTTCCCATTATATACTTTCTTTTCTTCACAAGGTAAATAAAAGCGGTTTGCCCTTAAAAAACACACAAGAAAAAAACAAACAAAAACAACGACAAAGACAGTCGTAAATAGCAATGCCACAAAAAAAAGAAAGAAAAAACTCTTTTATGGTTTTTGAGGATCTAGATTTTACCTGACTGCAAAACGGACTTAAGAACTCCCAACAAATGCAACATTAAAAAGAACGTTGGCATGAAATGTATGTCAGTCACACCCTATCGGCTGTTGCACATGATAGTTCAAAACTACCGACCGTAATAGTATTGAAACACGTTTTGTTTCTTTGTTTTCCAAATGAATTGATTTACGTCATACTTTCCTATATACCTAACTTTTGGTTCAACGATCCGAGACACTAGTTATCTATTACCTGGGTCCGTCATTTCGTTCGATTAAAAGGTGATCATGTATGTTTTCTCTATAATCAAAAGTGTGTTCGAAATGGAAATGTTTTATGTCGTTTTTCTCTTCAACCATTGACCGCAGAGGGTAAACATGGTTAAAAAAACCGTGGACAGATAGTCCGAAGGCGTTATTGCCTTGGGCTTTTTTTTTTCTCTTTTCCTTTGGCAACCTCCATTATTTGAGACCTTAACCTTACGCTAGTATCATTCATGGGCAAACGTTCAAAGTGTAAGATAAAAAAAAAAAAGAAGAAGAAAAAAACAGAATTGAAATATCAAAACTAGGAGTCCATCAACGTAAACATGACATCATTATGAAAGTTATCGGTCAGCCAGTACAGTGTTCCTCAAACAATGCTAGGCTGAGGACACCAATGTTTGTGGGCCTGAAAGGTCCGTGTCGCCGATTTGTCAACAAAGAAAACTAGCTTGTGTGGGTTAAGAAGTAAGACCTGACCCCCCATTTTCTCGTGGTCCTGGAAACTTTGTTGCCCAGTGATTCGAGCTCGCCAGAAGACGACGCCTCCCCACAATCGGCCCACGCGCTTCTGGCCTCCGATGAAATGAAATCACTTCCGGGTCACGGAGCCGTGATTGGGTGCTGATTTCGAATCGCTCACGTGCAGTTTTCTGTGCTTATCGTGTCTTCGTCGTCTTCTGTTGTTGTTCGGCTGATAAGATGATAGTTACAGAGTGTCCTCAGAAATATATGACACGTTTTGTGAACCCCCACCAGACTTCAACTAAAAAACAAAAAAGTGTGTTTGTATTCTTGCTGAGCACGTGAAAATGTTTCGAGAGCAAACTGGCTACAGATGATCATTGGCCGATGCCAATGGGCATTGTGACTTTTTTTTTAATTAAACAGGGTTGGGCAAATCCTAAACAAGTTAACGGCAAACATGAACAGTGCACTAGAAACCCCTGACTCTCTGTGTCAAACTTTCAAACCATTGAAAGGAATGCCCATTTAATAACATAACAGTGGGGACACCCTTGCCTGGTGTTGTGTGAGATTGTGCGTTTCGACTGGAAGGAAAACAGAAGTGAACAAAAGGACGAACAGCCGCCCAGCCCTTAACACTGTTGTTAAGTAATGAAACTTGTTTCTTTCAAATTAACAATCTTAAAATTGTAAGTATGAACGTTGGGGTGAGGGGGGGTTGGGTGGTGGGGATAGGAGGTTGGAGGCAAAGGCTGACCCCTTTTTGTAAAATAGAGTCGGATTTTTTGGTTTTCGGCAACAGTGAAAGACAAAGTGTTACTAGTGGTGTGGATGGGTTTTTAAGTTTCAGAAAAGTTTCATAGCAAGCCTTCAAACACCCAGGGCAGGTGCAGACCGACATAGACTGATACCAAGAGACACAGACACGACAGGCCAGTACAAACATATCCAGATGAAAGGATAGGCATAGGCAGGAAAAGACAGCAGAGAAGAGAGAGAGAGAAGAGAGAGAGAGAGAGAGAGTAGAGAGAGAAGAGAGAGAGAGGAGTGTTGACATTGGTTCACTTTAATTGATGTTATACCTACACATCTGTGGGCCCTTGGGTTTTGTTTGTATTTTTTGTTTGTTTTTTTTTGGGGGGGTGTTGGTGGGTACGAGTGAGATGGGGTAGCGAGGATGTTGTGCGTGCGTGGGGGAAAGGTAGGGCTGCGTATAACTTGTGATTTGGATTCTGCTTGTTTGTTTTATTGGTTGTTGTTTTGTTTTTTGTCGTGCGTGATGTGTGGTGTGGTGTGTGTGTTGGGTGTGTGTTGTTTGGTGTGTGTATTGCGTGTGGAGTTCGTGCGCGCGTGCTGAGTTCATAGGTGTGTGGAAAGTGTGGTGGATTGGTGGGGTGGGATGATAGTGTGTGCTTGCATGCGTGCGTGTGGTGGTGGTTGCGGCGTGCGTAGTATGTGTGTGTGTGTGTGCGCGCGCGCGGCGGCGTGAGCGATGTGTGTGTGTGTGATGTTGTCTTTGCGTGGTAGATGTGTGTGTATATTGTGTGAGTGATGTAGTTTTGTGTGGATATTTGATAGGTAAATAATAATGATATCATTTAATTAGTGTGGCGAGGTCTTGAAAGATATTGTTTTCGTGAAAATAAGTAGAGGGGAAGGACAACCGGAGGAGACAAAGTGCGGAGGGGAGGTGTGACCAAAACTGAAGCATTGTATTAACCGTCAGAGAATAGCCCGCCCCTCCCCCCCCCCCCCCCTCCTCCTCCTCCTCCTCCTCCCATCCTTCTGTGCTTTAAGTGTGAGCGGCGGCGACTAATACAATTACATCACACAATCACCATAACATCGCAGTAGGATATCTATTCAAACTTACAAACAAAAGCAACAATACAAGGCACTATTGATAGTTCACCAGAGGAAAGCCACTTGTGAACAACCATCCAAAAAACACAAACGACAATACACTACACGTGTTGATGAAGATCACCATAACGTATGCACGAACGTGAACGATGGTGAAGCGATGATGATTACGATGATGTGTGATGGTAACATTTATGTCGGTCCCACTCAACATCAATCAATAAATCGCCGGAAAACACAGCCGACATGCAGTAAACACATTGATATTACTTCCTAACTACGAATATTGTTGCTGAAGGCTGCTGCTTAATTTTAGCTGCTGGCTGCTAACTACTATACTCACTACGACAACTACTACTGGCCTCGCTGCGTGCTGCTGCTATTACTTCTGCTACTTCCACTACTACTTACGACTACTACCACTACTACTACTTAGTACTGCTATTTCTTTCTGCTGCTGCTGTTGTTTTTGCTGCTGTTACTAAATTTACTACTGATACCGTTCATAACAGTAAAATTAACCATGAAACACAAAAATAGAAAGTAATCAAATGAAAAAATAGAAGAGAGAGAGAGAGAGAGAGACGAGATAAGAGAGGAGAGAGAGGAGAGAGAGGAGGAGGAGAGAGAGATTTCGTATTTAAGAAAATGCCAATCCACTACATTCCTGAAATAGAAAATAGTTGCGACATGATTGTGTAGCAACCGTGAGATGCAGGCAGTTTAACCAGAGTGTCACAACCGTGTCAGATCGCCTTTCATAGCGTCGTGACACAGGAACAGGACAAATGCAACCACATCATTTCAACGACTTCTTGACCATAGACATGAACACACGACAGATCGGCAACAGGATTTACTTGACATAGCCGGCGAAATGGTGACATCACCGACAGGACGGCAACAGGCTGTTCATGTGACTTTGACATAGCACATGACCACAGGACAGGACGGCAACATCGATGTTCAACGACATTACATAGCAACATGACACACGACCGGACGGCCACAGGATTTACTTGACATAGTCACCATGACCACACCGACACGACGGCCAACAGGATTTCGAATGACTTGACATAGCCACATGACACAGGACAGGAGTGGCAGAACATCATTTCAATGACTTTGCCATAGCACATCGACACGGTCCAGAGGACATCAACACCAGTTTCATATGACTTGATCATATAGAAACATGACACAGGACAGGACGGCAACATCATTTCAACGACTTGGACATAGCACATGACACAACACTTACAGCGCGGCAACATCAATTCTCAACGTACTTGACATAGCACATGACACACGACAGGGACGCGGCAACAGGATTTCAACTCGACTTGACATAGCACATGACGCACACCGACAGGACGGGCAACGGGATTTCAATGACTTGAGCATAGCACATGACACAAGCGCGACAGGACGGCACGCAACAGGATTTTCAATGACTTGACCATAGCACATGACACACGGACACAGGACGGCTAACAGGATTTCAACAGACTTGACATAGTCACATGACACAGAGACAAGGACGGCAACAGGATTTCAATGATCTTGACATAGCACATGACACGCGACAGACTAGACGACAAACAGGATTTCAATGACTTCACATTAACGTAACCATGGACCCAGGACAGGACGGCAACAGAATTTCAACGACTTTTGACTAGGCACATGACACATGACAGGACACGGCAACATCATTTCAACGACTTGTAACATAGCACATGACACACGGACAGGACGGGCAACAGGATTTCAACGGACTTTGACATAGCACAATGACACACGACAGGACGGGCAACAGAATGTTCAACGACTTGACATAGCACATGACACAGGACAGGACGGCAACAAATTTCAATGTCTGACCATACTGTTTAACATGGGACAAAAACATTTCAAATCAACTGACCCATGGACATGGTGTACCACGTGATATGACAAAACGCATATAAACGTAACACATGACATTATTTCTAATCACGTGGGTACTTTACGAGCATGCAAACAGACTGAGACTAATACAGCGCAGTAAACACATTTGACGGAGAAGCCAACAATGTGCTGACAAGGTGCGAGCCTCAATGTCCGTGTGGTTAATTATAAGTTCATTGACAAAAACTCATCGCTGTGTGTCAAAGTGGGTTAGTCTCGCGCGACTCCTGTTGTGGGTTCCATTCCACCAGACCCCTTCATTCTTTGGAATTTTTCTGCCCCTGAAGAGCTCTTACCCATAGATGAGTTGTTGTAGGCTTCGTTAGGAAGACCTGGAGCCACCAAAGTCGAGTTTGTCATCCACTTAATGAATGCGTTTTTGAGAGCGTTTCATCAAATTCTTTACCAACACTGCATGTGTCTTTATTTCTCGGGCCTGGTTGAAGCTGGAAAAACGTTACGAAAGTAACAGTAGCTTAAGTACAGCCCTGTCATGCAGTACACTCAGATCAGAAAGAAAATCCGTAGCATCATTTTCATCATCATCATCCTCATCGACAAGCAATGAAAAAAGGTCTAAAAGTCTGTGGCCCCTCAAGCCCATGCTCTCATGCTGACATCTGGATTACCTCTCCACGTTTGGGCCCTTGGTTTGATTCTGTTGAAATCACCGATATCGGCAAAACTTCATGAGGATCTGCAAGTCGCGCACAGACGTGGTGGTGGAGCCCTCCGAAGGGAAAGCTCACTCACATGGGCTCCTCAAATAAGCCATTATTGTCGTCCGCTGGGGACTTGATCATGTGCTGTCCTGCGAATGCAGGTCAGAAAAAGGCGACCTCAGCAGCAGTGGCGGTGTCTCCTCCGGTGGGTTGTTTTGATGAAGACCTGACAGTGACTGTTTCCCAGTGAATTCTCGGTGCCGGAGCTTTGGCGGGGAGGACCCAGGCTTTGGCTGTGAAGGGCAGGCGGCGGCGGGGGGGGAGCAGAGAAGGCGGAATGAGTGGTGTGGGGTGCGATTGCCATTGACGTGGGGCACGGAAGCATTAGAGAGTTACACCTTTCTGACAAGCGTCGTTACGACACTTTACATTTCATTTCTTAAATTACCAGATTAATTTTGAAAGCTGATTCGGTAAGAAAAAATATATGGGCCCTAAATATTTGAATGGTCAAGGTTCCCGTGACATATTGTGCACGTACAAAACTCATGCCTTATATATTTCGTCACTCTACCAATAAATCTATCAAGACTACTTTTGAAAACTGTTTATACCTGTACCACGAGCGAGGGAGCAGACAGACTAATCACAGCGACTTTGCCTCTTTCACCACTTACGTGGTGGATGACTTTCACATTACGGATTAAGGTCAATAATGACCATTGCGTGGCCATACGCAGCAAGAATCGATGGCCTTTGACTGCTCCCTGTGGATTGCCGGTGCCGGGGCTGTGGCGAGACACGCCCAGGGTGTGGCTGAGGACGGGGAGTCGGAATGAGCGGCGTGGGGATAATTGGCACTGGCGTGACAGCAGACGATGTGACAGAAAAAAAAATGATATGGTTTTTGCTACCAGCACATCACACACACACACAACACACACACACACACCCCCACCACCACCACCACCACCACTACTACTCTTACCACACCACACGCACACCACACCACACACACACACACACACACACACACACGCCAGTCGCACGCACGTCACGCACGGCACGCACGCACGCACGCACGCACGCACTCACACACACACACACACAGCACACCAACACAACACACGAGCGCGGCGCGCGCGCTGCGCATCATTCAGAGACCTCATGAATGAGAGGGAGGGAATACAGAAGTAAGAAACAAAAAGGGATGGACTGGCAATATTGCAGAATGGACACGATACGCTATCTGCAGAGATCCAGGTCGTTGGCACACAAACGACAGAGCTGAATGAAAGCTGGGCGAATTGTTCCTTCGTGCGGTGCGCCACGGAAGGCTCAGGGAATAGAAACGAGATGAAGAATTAAGAAGATGAATCATTATTCTGATGATTCCATATTTCTTTGAAGCAACGCAGCTAAAACTTCACAGAGTCTTCGTGTGTTAAAAGTATTACCGCTTGGATAGGAAATGATCCGTCGCAAAGTCGGACGGCTACGACAGGGTCTCAAATGATCATGGTTGTCACGTGAAGTTCTTACTCGGTTTTACCTATCTAATATAGGTTTGAACATGGCTTGACTATGAGATTTGGACATTTTGCGGTACGTTATGCATGTGTAAATCAAGATGATAGACCGTCAAAATATGTAGGGAGCGGCCAATTTACTCACGACGAAATACGGTCTCGTGTCCAAAATGTCACGAGTTCAGTATTTTTTGCAACGACCAAAGGCATAAAACGTAAGACTAGCCAACCACAAAAAGGACAAAGGAAAGAAGAGAAGAAAGAAGAACGAAGACGAAGGAAGAAGAACGAAGATAGAGTGAGAGAACGAAAGAAGAAGGAAAGAAGAAGAAGAGAAGAGAAGAAGAGGAAGAAGAGAAGACGAAGAAGACAGGTTAGGATAACAACGGAAAAGAAAGAAAAGAAAGAACCCAGAACAGAAAATGAAATGAAAAAGGAGAAGAAAATGAAAAGAAAAACAAAGGACAAAAAGAAAGAAAAAGAATAAACGCTAAAAACAATCCCACTGTATAATTTCTGAAGATAATACAGCGATGACCAACAGCCAAGGGTCGTGGTGATGGTCGCACAAGATGTGATAGACTCATACCCGTGAGGGCCGCTTTTTTTTTTTTTTTTAATTGAAGGGACTCGAGGAAAAAAGTGTGTGCATATTGTAGAGGGGGAAAAACTTGGGAATACAATAGACACTAGACAATACAAGAACGAAATAGAATCCACGAGACACAAATAGAAACTGCTAATATCAGTGTATTCTCCCAAAAAAAAAAAAAAAACGAGGCGGATCTCAGTGACTCGTCCGTGGCATAGATATCTCTCGTTATTCCGAAAGAGACATTATCAATGTGATACACTTCTTGTTTCCCGAGCTTTTTGTTTTCGGGCCGTTTCTTGTTTCTGAGTTTTTGTTTGATTTTGTTTTCTTTTCTTTTGTGTTGTGTGGTTCTTTCTTTTGCTTTGTTTTGTTTTGTTTTGTCTTATGATCTTTGTTTCCTATCTGGTGTGTTGGAATTGACGTTTTTTTTTTTTTGTTTTTTTTTTGGTGATTGTTTGTTTGTTGTAGCTGATATTGTTATTGCTGATGTGTTATTGCTGTTGTTGCGTTGCTGTTGTTGTTCTATGTTCTGGTTGTTGCTGCTTCTGTTGTTGTTGTGATGCTGTTGTTATTGTTTTAAATGCATTGGGTTGAGCATGGTAATTGGTGTGTGTGTGTGTGTGTGTGTGTTGGGTGTGTGTGTGTGTGTGTGTGTGGTGTGTGTGTGTGTGTTGTGTGTGTTGTGCGTGTGTGTAGGGGCGTGCATGCGCGTGCGCGTATGTGGCGTGCGTGCGTGTGGTGTGTGTGTGTGTGTGTGTGTGTGTGTGCTGTGTGTGTGTGTGTGCGTGCCATGTATGCTGTGGTGTGATGTGTTGGGTGGGTTGTGTTGGGTGTTGGGTTGGGTCATGAGCGTGTGTGTGTGTGTTGTTGTTGTTCTTCAATTTAACGTCTTTTCACTAAATGTGATATTAGACAAGGTGTGTGTGTGGTGTGTGTGTGTGTGGGTGTGTGTGTGTGGGTGTGTCGTGTGTGTGTGTGTGCGTGTGCGTGCGTGCGTGCGTGCGTGCGTGAGTGTGTGTGTGTGTGGTGTGTTGTGTGTGTGTGTGTGTGTTTGTAAAAAAACCATCAAAAGTAAAAACAAACAACTGTAAAAAAAAGAAGATCATGAAACAGCAATACAGGATTGAGCCAACTGGGCTTAACATAAGAATTCGTACAAAATTTAAGAGAGACATGGTATCCTGGAATATGCACTTTGAAGCATCCTTTCTAAATTCTGACAAATCGGAATCAAAAAGCAAAAGTATAGAACATGTGTTGTTGTACAATTATCAAGGACGCCGCAAGCGCCATCGAATATTCTTGACATATTTTGTTCTAAATGCATTGATTTCTAACCGAAATGATAAGGAGAGAAGTTGTTTACTGTGTCTTGGATATAATTGTGTGTATACGTGGGTCTGTGTGTGTGTGTTATGTGCGCGCGCGCGTAGTGTAAGTGTGTGGTGTGTGTACGCGTGCACGTGTGTGTGTGATTTTAAGCCACGGGTGTGCTGTGTGCTTGTGTGTGTTTACGCCACGTGTGTCTGTGTGTGTGTGTGGGTGGCGTGGTGTGTGTGTCTGTGCGTGCGCGCGCGCGCGTCGTGCGCGGGTATATGAAGTTTTGTTTCTTTCTGTAAATGTTGACCTGGTCAAATAGGCATAAGATATTCCGGTCGACATTTTGTGGGTTTTTTTAAAGCCACGCGTGTGTGTGTGCGCGTTGTGCGCGCGTGTGTGTGTGGGTGTGTGTGCTTGGTGTGGGGGGGGGGGGGGGGGGGGGTGTGTCTATAGTGCTATCAACGTATTTTCACTTGAAAATCAGACAACAAAATGTGTCGTGCGTTTGTGCGTGCGTGGTGGTATCTTGTGTACGTCCATCCGTATGCTCGTATGTACGTTCATAGACCTATGTTCGTTAGAGAATGTGTTTGTGTGCATGCACACTTGGTGTGTGCAACTGCATCTGTCTGCCAGTGCTTGTCTGTCTGTCTGTATTTATGTATGTATGGATGTTTGTCTGCACACGTATGTATGTATGTATGTATGTATGTATATATGTATATGTATGTATGTATCTATGCATGTATGTATGTATACATGCATATATGTATGTATGTACGTATATATATGTATGTACGTATGCATGTATGTATTGCGTACATATGTATAAAGATATGTACGCATGCATGTATATGGCTGTGGATGGGTCCCAAGATAGGTCCTTTTGTAGTACTATCGAACCACATCTCGCCGGGCGGCACTACGTTGACAGGACTTCCAAGCCATCCTTATACGGGATCAACAGTGGTGGCAAGTGGCACCGGTGACATTCACAATGAGTTGAATATCAAGGCCACATTCCCGTTACTTCATACAGTAATCAGAAAGTCCTAGCTGTTCAACGTGAGGTCCCAACTCACTGTTTCCGTCTGAACTGTGAGAGAGCTCGTTCTACGTCTGCTGCTTGTCCGAACGAGGGATCTGTTGCATATCGTAAACGTGTGGTTTGTTGTTTTTTTTTTTTTTTTTTTTTTTTGGATGATGCCCAGTGTTCTTCTAACGATCTTTCTTATACTGGGAAGGTGTATGCCATTTTCAGTTGTTCAATGTTGAAAACAGTGGAAATCAATGCTAGAAGCGCTGCCTTATTATTTGAGATTATCGTTGTAGAGATTGAAGTGTTTCGTTTTACAATCTTGAGTTTATCTATCGATGTCAAATGTAATTTTATATATAAATCCGTTTCAAATGTGCACTTGCACGCGCACGCACACACACACACACACACAACACACACACACACACGCGCGCGCAGCGCGCGCCCGCGCGCGCGCGCGCGCACGTACACACGCACGCACACACACATGCACGCACACACGCATGCACGTAAGTACGTAACGCACACACACGCTCTCTCTCTCTCTCTCTCTCTCTCTTTCGTTATCTATTTCCCTCTCTCTCTCTCTCTCTCTCTCTCTCTCTCTCTCTCTCCGCTCCTCCTCCTGAGGATAAAAAAATAAGAAAAGAAAAAGAAAAAAACGCTGTTTAAAAAAAAGCATGGTGTTACACGTGTTGTGGTTTGTTCTTCTGTTTCTTCAAATTGAAAACAATCAGAACAGAACAGAACAGCTTACTTCCCACTTCAGGTCGTTTGGTTCATTGGAGCGAAAAAACAAAAACGATGTTATTCAATTACTGATAACAGAAACAAAAACACGAGGTGTGTGGACAGGTACATGTGTCAGTTTATTTGTCTGTGCATTCAGCTGTAGCGGTGGCAGCAGCTGCAAAACTTCTACACATTATTATCATAAATCGAAATGAAAAAACGGTCATCTGTGTGTGGTGAGTGTGCGTGCGTGCGTGCGTGCGTGCGTGCGTGCGTGCGTGCGTGCGTGCGTGTGGTGTATGTTGCACGAGCCCAAGCATGCGCATGGGTGTGTGTGGTGTGGTGTGTGGTGTGTGTGTGTGTGTGTGTGTGTGGTGTGTGTGTGTGTGCAGTGTGTGTCGTGCGTGCGTGGTGCGTGATGTCGTGTGTGTGGGTGTGTGTGCGTGCGTGCAGTGTTGCTGTGCGTGTTAGTGTGTGTGTGTGCGTGCGTGCATGCGTTGTGTGCGTGGCATGTGTGGGGAGTGCGCGCGCGCGCGCGCGCGCGTGTGGAGTGTGTGTGTGTGTGTGTGTGTGTTGTGTGGGTGTGCGCGACGACGGTGTGCGCGGCGCGATTGAGGAGAACGCGGACGAGAATCGGGAGAGGAAAGGGTGGTGAGGGAGGAGGAGGAAGAGGCGGGAGGAGAAGAAGGAAGGCGGAGAAGGAGGAAGGAGGAGGAAGAGAAGAGGCGAGAGAACGATGACGATGATGATGTTGATTATATGATAATAATGATGATTTCATCTTCGCCACATTGGGTCACAAGACGTATGCATCTGAAACATTTAATGGTTACTCAATCTCATTAACAAATTTGAACGTTTATGAAGAATCAATTGTTTTAAACAAACTGAAACAGAAAAAAAAACGCAACTCGAAAGACAAAACAGGGCACTATGGTGAACCGTCACACAATGAAAGTCTATAACAGGGGGAAATTTACAGAAGGAGGGGAAGAAGGGAAAAGAGAAAAGAAAAGGAGGAAAGTGGACAAGGAGGATGCTTGACGAGAACAGGGAAGGAGGCGGAGGAACGCACAGAGGAGGAGGCGGAGGGCGGCAGAGGAGGAGGAGGAGGAGGAGGAGGAAGAAGAGAAGAAGAAGACGAGAAGAAGACAAAAAACTTGTCAGTCTCAAATCGTAGCTTACGCTGCTCAAAAACCAAAACAATTGAAATGAAAGCACACCAAAATCAATAAAAATGCCCGCGTTTTATGTATTCTATCAGTCTGTCGGTGTCTTTATGCGCCGTGTGGACGTGTCATGAGGGTAGGAAACTGCATGCGCCCTGTGGGTCGCGCGCGCGCTTGCGTGTGGTGTGCGTGTGTGTGTTTGTCCGGCTGTGTGGTGGTGTGTGTGGGTGTGTGGTGTGTGTGTGTGGTGTGTGTGTGGTGTGTGTTGTGGGGTGTGTGTGTGTGTGTGTGTGTGGTGTGTGTGTGTGTGCTGGCGCGCGTGCACTCCGCCCCGCATTCGAGTTCACATTCGCGTGTTTTGTGCAGCGGATTCTTTTGACTGGAAATAAAGTTTCAGAGGAAAGGGAGGGAAACAATTTGGCATTTTTTCTCGCACCAAGTGAGGACACATCACCGAAAACCTAGTTAAACACAGATGAACGGTTTTTGAAGCACAGCAAGAAAAAAATTCTCATCCAATCTAATGTAATCTGATATAGTATAAAACATAAATACAATGTTTGAAGAGAGGAGTGAGAGATGGAGAGATGAGAGCGGAGACTGAACGGAACGGGGGAGAGGAGTGTGGACGGAGAGAGTGGAAGAGAGAAACGGATATACAAAATAACGAGGTCAATACAAACCAGGGATAGTTCCTAAAAGATGTTAATCTGAATACAACATGATTAAGATATGGAGGAGAAAGTGAAAAAAAAACAACCAGAGGTGTTTCACAAAACCAGACCATTGGTGAGACCTGTGCTGAAGAATCTCAATAAAATGGGACACACATGAGACACATAACCAGTGAAAAAGAACAACTACTGAACACAAAATGGATTTCTAAGCAGCAAAATTATCTCCAATACAAACATGATCAAAATAAACTGATCAAAAGAAAACGCCAATAAAAGCTAGATAGGTTTACAAACACAGCTGAATAATAATAATAAAAAAATCCTAATAAACACAACTTAATAATAATAAAAATGTCTCCATGTGCAAACTAATGGGGACGAATACAACGAGTCATTTGAAATACAGACTGTTGAAACCGGATTAATAAACTCATGTCGAGCAGGATAACAACAGATGCATAAATCAAAAATATTGGACCCGCATCAATGTACACCAACTCGGACTTTTTAAGCTATCAAAACCCACAAACAGTGGTGTAATATTATAAAGTTTTCATGTTAATATAATAGTCCAGACATAATAATGTGAGGTACACTCCGATCTGGGAGGGATGACAAAGTCGGCTGAGCTAGACGGTGTTGAAACCAGATTGTTAAAAGCTGAACGAGGCCGGGCCAGGGGGGTGCGGGGAGGAGGTAGGGGAGGGGCGGCAGGGTGGGCTCGGAGGGAGGGTAGGGCATGGGAAGGTAGCACAGCGGTGCGGACAGTAGGTGACGGCGCATCGCATGTGTCTCATGCGAACTATTTGATCCATGTGGGACTCACATGACCCAGGGAGGGAATGCCGAAAAGGAGGGAGAAGGGACGAGGGAGAGGCGCTGGGGAGGGGGGGGGGGGAGGGGTAGTAGGAAATGAAGGAGAATTCCGATGCGTATTTTGTGACTTTGTTCTCTTTCATCAGAAAGATGAAGGCGCTAGCCCTACTTCATGAAACGATTCTGTTTCTCGGGATTCAAGCCGTAAATTTAATTCAACTCTAAATGGTGTTGGAACGTTTACTTGTGATTTGTTGATTTACGATTTGGGTATTTACGCCTTCTGTGTTAAGTTTCTTTCATCTGAAATAAGATTCATTTATATTCATCATGGAAAGTACACAACAATATATTAGCACAACTTACATGTGATGTGTAACCTTTCATGTTCATGTGCCCCTTGGGATCATTTGAAAGAGAAATGTCTTGTCTTCTCGAGCATTGCAAGGAGAACGAACTCAGATGAAATTTCTGAAATGGAAAAAAAAAAGGGGAAGTGTAGGGGTGTGTTCTGTAACAGCAGTAGCAGGGATATATATCTTGTTGGCAAAGCAGTGGTACCAGATTTCCAAACTGTGATTTAAAATGAGGGTTGTGTCGTGTTGTCAAATACGATACATCTGAAGTGGCCGTGGTCAGTGGATGACATTACAGCACAGATGCACAGGGCTCTTTCAGGTAGGGTCAGAGCAAACCATACCGTCAACGCTGTTTGATAACAGTGACAAAAGTGTCGGAACTGACTCCAATGATTTGCCAGCAGTATTTATATATGCTATAAGATGTGCACATTCTGTTGTAATGCAGATGTGTACGGGAACAGTGTGCCTTATATCAATCTGAAAGCTGTGCGCACTTTCTTCTTCCACTCCAGATCTGCCTTTGAATGCTGAAATCGTAGAAAACCGTTTTCTGTTTGTTAACTCATTGTTTCCTATATATCTAATAATCTTTTCGTCCGTATGTGCTCATATAAGAGGGGAGTTTTGAAAGTTGGTCGATTCCTTAAATTATTTACATCAAAGGATCAAGACATGTTCATGACTTTAAGCGCTCACGTCTTCATTCGCCTTTAGGGAGAGAGTGTCTCATTTTCAAGCAAGAAAGAAAGAAAGAAAGAAAAGAAAGAGAAGATTCATTTTTGTTCCATAGTGACAGCATCAATCCTGATAGTGCTCCCCTGATTCTGCACAGATGGTGGAAAATGCCAGGCTGTAGGTCTACATAAACACAATATGTGAAACAAGAACGGCTTTGTCTCTCAGCCTGCGTCTTCCACAGTCTCCGTGCAACAGACGCTGGCACTTGGCATTCTTTTAATGGGCCCGTGTTTGTTTTCAGCATGTTGTCACTGTCGACTGAATCTTGTACATGGTGTCTGTCAAGGGGAATAAGATGGTTGGTTAGAGCAGTAGGGTGCACCACTCGCTCCTGAAAATGGAAGATTTTCTTTCCTTCATCGACGGAGAACAAGAGAACTCCAGTTCCTCATAACGTGGCACTATTTATCAGTGAAGTTTGCTCCTGTGTGTGTGTGTGTGTGTGTGTGTGTGTGTGTGTGTGTGTGTGTGTGTGTGTGCGCGCGCGCGCGCGCGAGTATTTTAGGGTCCGGATCAGGCTAGGTCAAGGTTTAGGATTAGAGTTAGGGTTAAAGTCAGGTTAGGATAAGGAGTCATGCATTTCACACAGCTGAAGAGTTTTCTCTTTTCTCATATATACACTCCCATCTCTTATGAATAGACACGCAGGGACCCAAAACCCCCAGGAGAATCAAGATCAAGCATGGTGAAGGACCTCGAAGACTAGCGTCAAAATTTACCATTCATGTGGTGCACAGCCGTAAGATGCCACAAAAATGTCATTTTTATGAGTCGTCGTCCTGTGTGCGTTCCCCTCACATCACGATACGGTTTGTGTGGTGCGGTGTGTGTGTGTTTTTTAAAGCATAGATTTGAAAATGCTTTCATTCAGACGATGATTTAGAGCCCGATGCCCGTCTCTACCAATAACAGAAGAGAACGCAACAAAAACAAGGTCCGCTACTCTGCTAAGCTGTGAGCGTCACAGCCAGGGGAAAACGGGGGGGCCTTCAGAAAATGACGACGACGAACGTACCTGTTGACAGAATTGTACCGAAGGGATGAAAACTGAACCACAACATCATGCCTCACTTTATCATGACAGACGAACGCTAGCCTGCAATTGATGTTATCGTTCAGGACGAGACTTTCCAAATATGTACTACGTGAGCCTAAAATGTACAAAGCTGTCGCCTGTTGGGAATGCATGAGACGCGCAGCACGCATGAAGAAGCACTGCTTGTATTTAGAGGTACGCTGCTGGTTTCTGCTGGTATGATTCTCGATTCTAACGCTGAGGCTCCGTCTATGAGTGCCCTTGCCCGACTGGTGCTCTCCCTTAGCACATACTGCCCAGTCCGCAGTCTGGATCTGGAACCGGAGGTGCAGCGGAAAGATGCCAGCAGCGGCCGTGCCGTCGATGAACTCAGGAGGAGGACGAGGAAGGAGAAGGGGAGGAGGGGGGGAATACACGGAAAAACAAACCCAAACCAACCAACCAAACAAACGAAAACAACAAAAACAAATAAAGAACAACAAAAATCCTATCGTATATCGTTCTTTGTAGTATGCATCCCTCTTCCCTTCCCTATTGATATGACCTAGCTGTGGTGAGAGAAAAACTGCGAGTACAAATGTGCTTTGCAAGCCATTCCGTGGTCCCTCTAAGCGCAGAGGCCGGGCCCTCAGCATCACCCTATCCTGGCAGACAGGTAGGGAAAAAAAATGCAATCCCTAACAACCTAACAAACTCCCCCACCCCCTCACCCTTCTCCCAACCCCCATATATCTCTTTCCTACACTCGGACAGCTAGTTCAGCGAACACGGGTTGCTTTGTGGAAGCGGTTTCGGTCTCCTGCCTCTCGGTGGAGGAAGGTGTTTGTATATGTGATGATTCTTTCCATTTCGATGTCAAGATTCTGATGTTTATTTCATTTTATTTTTGATCCGTATTGGCTTTTTCTCGTCTCAAAGAGTACCTTTGCCCCTTTAACATTACAAGAGGTACAGAAAAGAGGGAGAGGAGATTAACTCGCTATCACATTGCCGGGCCTGAAAGATGATGAGCTCTCTGGAATTTCGCAACGACTGTGTAAGTCATGCAGGCCCCTGTCAGGTGCCGCTCCAGATTCTGGTTTTTCTCCTCACTTCTACAGCCAGTCTTTAGCTCCAGCGTTGCAGATAAATCCCGGGACTTCGTTTACGTAGACGGTTTTTTATGTGGGTCTCAATACTTCTATCGTCATTCGATCACACGTTCAAATTTATTTATTCCTCCATTCCCAAACCCCAATGAGACGTCATTAACTATTACGTTCTAAAGTCAATGTTGTGCAACATTACATAATTCATTTACGCACACACAACGAATTTGAACACACAGAAGCCTATTTCAGACTCTACAACTTTGCATTATGTTAGATTGATAGAGTATTTTAGATTGATGATTACCGTGGATTTTCCAACAGCTACAGTCAATAATGATTTGGAAATTTATGAAAGAACGTTAATACTTTTCGTTAACTAACAGAATGCGTTTTCTTTTTTTTTTCTCTTATTCTTAGGGGTTAGGGGACGATGAGTGGAGAGGGTACAAAAGGTAATGAGGGTACATACCAAACGTGGGCTCAAAAATATATGAATTTTGAAGAAGATATTCATTGTTTTCTTTTTATCTCTATCACAAATCTTTGAACTAAAAGTTTTTACTGTGGGGTCCTTTGTTTCATTCAGTGTGTCTGCTGGCTCTCGACAATGATTATTCCCCGCGGTTTTCCTCTGTTTCTTTCACACCACCTTCATTTCTCTGGCATGAAGCCGTCGTCACTGTTCTAATACTCATCACTGCTGTTTCTGTCGTCGTGGTCACCATTGTTGTAATCGTCAGCATCAGCACTCACTATACTGCTCAACAGGTCATCATAATCCAGATCTTCTGCGTTGCCGTCATTCCCCAATGCACTGCTCACCTCTAGGGGAGTTAATTCTGAAGCGAATTCTTCCGGAGGCTTCAAGACGTCATCCTGATCGTCATCAGCATTACTCAGAAGAGATCCAAGAATCCTCATCCCATTTCTCAAGCGCTCTTCTCGAGTAGCAGGAGGAGTCCCAGGGTGAGCGGCTTCTCTGTAGCTGCCGTCATCAGCAACTGGTCGGAACGCACGCCATGCCTCAGAGTGCAGGAACTCAGGACTTGCTCCGTCGCCGACAATATCAGCAGGACTCCTCGTCATCGACGGTGGTGGTGGAGTGTACTTGTGAAGCCTGGAGAACAAACCAGAGAACAGCGTCCATGGTGGGCGTCTGCCCACCTCGTCTGAAGAACGGCCTTCACCGATCAAGCGTGGATTGGTCTTCTTTCCACCTCTCGCTCTTCCTCTCGCTCCCAGTCCAGCTCTTGCCGGTGACCTGCGGTGTCCAGGACCATCCAGAAAGTCACCAGAAGCTCTCGCTCCCAGTCCAGCTCTTGCCGGTGACCTGCGGTGCCCAGGACCATCCAGAAAGTCACCAGAAGCAGCTCCCAGTCCAGCTCTTGCCGGTGAAGCGGCCAGATGCCCAGGACCATCCAGAAAGTCACCAGAAGCAGCTTGGGAAGGCCATGATGATGGAGACGTGAAGAAACTGGGCATCAGGGGAAGATACGTGCTGGGGGAGGAAGGGGAGGCAGCGAGGGGTCCCTCTTGCCGTAGTAGAACATGGGCATGCGGCGCAGGATACTGGCTCTGGGCCGGGCAGGGGCGGGGTGGCGTTGTGCGAGCAGCAGGGGCAGGAGGATGAGGACGGACATGGCTCTGGGAATGCTCAGCCACATCAGACTCCTGAGACGAACCTGCGCGCAGAGGTCATGGGTCACTATCAGGCTCTCCTCACTGTCACACGGACAGAAGGACAGAGTCGGACAGAAATAAGGTAAAGAAGAAAAATGCTGAGAGCGGGGGAAAGACAAATATGTAGAGGACCCGGAAAGAAAAGAACTACAAGAATCAAGGAGAAAGGAAAAAATTCATAAGAAATATAGACTGTGTCATATTATGAAAAAAAAAAATCTATATCTAAAATGGAGAGAAGAGGGAATGGGGACCACAAAAAAGGGGAGATAAACAGTTGAACATGCAACACTGGGGAGGCTGCATTAACACACATAAACACTCTGTTTCGTCATTATGATAGGAACGTAACAAAGGATAGTATTGTCGGACACTTAATTGCTTGGTCTTTTGCCTGGAGACATACAAGATACTACAGACACCAAAACAACGTATACGCTGTGTGAATGATCAGCATTTCAGCATAATCAAAGCTGGAAGACAGTAAGAAGAAAGGAAAGAAAGGAAAACAGTGAAGGAAAAAATGCATGCTGGAAACAAAAGGAATGTAGGATGGAGAAAAGAAACAAAAGAAAAAATGGAAAGAGTTCAGAAAGCCGAAAGAAAAAACAAAACGGAAGGAACAAAACGAAAAGAAAGAACGAAGAAAAAAAAAAGTACAGGAATGAATGAATTAACGACCCAAAAAAAAAAATCAAAGAAAAAAAAGGAAAGAAGGCTGCCAGAATAAAAAGGAACAAAAAA
>JADBJO010015586.1:32500-43322 GCA_016801955.1 Conus betulinus
ATTGAAAAAATGTAATACAACAAATAAATAGGTAAATGAATGAGAAGGCTAAGACGTAAAATAATATAATAATAGGAAGAAGAAAAAGAACGAGTAAGAAGGTTGGTTCTAACCTAGATACTAATGACAGGGTAGTGATTAAATGCTAATTCGGACAGTATTAAGAGAGATCTAGTAAATTATATTCATAATGAAGTAGTAAACTCCAAGAACAAACACAATAGCAAAATAGCAAGGACAAGGAAAGATAATGCTGACACATTCGTTGATGAAGTAGGAATGGACAAATAAATAAAACAATAAAAATGTGATCGAACAATAGATGAATAGATCGCATGGTGAAGAACGTGATGCAATGGTAATAGAATGACCAGTTGTAAAAAATGGGTAGTTGGTGAGAAAATAAAAGGAGAAGTTGAAAACGATTCAATGGGTACAACTGCTAAACGATTTTCTGAAAACAACGAGGGGGGGGATAAAAACGCGGAAGACGGAAGAGGAATATAAATTAGGACGGATGAAACTTTTTTTGTTCTTTGTTCTCATTAAAGAGACAAAATTGCCCGAGTTAGTGAGTCTCTAACTGCGAGCGAAAGTGAGTACAGATCAGTGAACGAAATAAAGAACATACTCAGTTGTTTGCCGCGGATCGTGTTTAAAAAATAAATTTGAAACTTGACAAGTGGGGCTTTGATTTGTATAGTGGGGACCGTTAGACTTTATTTTTGTTTCGACTGCCCTAGGGGTATAACAAAGGGCAGCTGTTACGGGAGGTTCTAAATAGTTAACGAGGGAACTCATTATTTAGGAACAAACACAAAGGATCAGGAGTGAAAAATCTGTGAACGAATTGTTATGCGACTGTCATGATATGTTGTAGGAGAGGATGAGTACATTTTGTATTGTTATGGGCCCGTGTATATGTCGGGATTTATTTAGAAGCGAACAGTTAGTGGAAAGCAAAGGAGGGGTTACATGTATACACAAATGTTTTTCACAAAACACAAAAAACCACAGCAAAAAAAAACGGGTATTAGTAGAAACAGCATCTAGAAAAAACTTCTTTATATGAAGGACATGCTATGCCAAAAGGAAAATAGAGAGGAAGAAGCGAGAGACGAGCGGCGCGGGAACGAGAGTTAGACAGACCGGCAGAGAGGCAGAACAAGTTGAAAGAAGGACAGCCAGACAGACAGCAGAGTCCAGAGACAGACAGAGGAGTCAGAGCGAGAGAGGCCCCCGCACGCAAAAAGAGGGAGTATGTGTTTTTCACGTCTGGTTCTTTTAATGACGGAAATTGCCCAACGTCATCAGACAAACCTCGACATTGTACCGAATAGGTTCCTCGTTACGGGGAGGAAGATCTTATATCTCCAAAGTAACAAGAATCATCTATAGAATAATTGGCTGTCTTCTCTCTCTCTCCTCTCTTCTCTTACTCTATACCTGCGCAGCTGCGGACCGCGTAAAATGGGTGATGTGTGTGATGGGTGTGTGTGTGGGGTGTGGGTTAACAACCCCCACACTATACAATTCGCGATATTTTTCATGCACTAAATTGTTTCGCATGTAGTATGCTTTGTTACTTTCATTTTACTCATTGATATTCATTTCACTTTTCCAGCTTACAGGCCAACATCAATTCGCATATCTAACAATGACATAACCCTCACTCTCTTATTGAAGTACGATTCACCAAAACTCACATGTGTTCGCCAAATTTGCGTGAAATACCTACTGAGAAAATGATTCCAAGAGAGTCTGACCAGAGCTGTACCCGAAGTGTGATTATCTTTTCTTGGGCCTGTTATACAAAAATCGCTTTCACTAAGTGCCGGGGACACGACCAGTTATTATCATGTCAAGGGGTTTTTTTTTGTTTTTGTTTTTGGCGTTCCGCGGATGAAGTTGACGTTGTTTTTTTTTTTTGGTAGTAGTGTTTAAAAAATCCGCATACGGGTTTTTTGGATATATGTTTTTTATATGTTTTTTTTTTGCTATTTTTAAATTTTATATTTTTAAAGGCAGAGAAGATAAGTTAGTAAAGGCAGAGGATTCAAACGATCGGAACCATGGCAATACCCGAAATCAGAACGCTAAACATTAATTTAAAGTGGTTGAGAATCCCCCTTGTGAATCGTGTTTTTGTTATTTACATATGTCAAACAGCATACAAAAGACGTTGTCAAGAATTACGCGAAAATGGCATCTGTTTTTGGGGAATGTTTTATTAAACACAGAGAAATTGGTGTGTGTGGGTGTGTTTTTGTGTGTGTGTGTGTGGCGCGCGCGCGCGCGCGGGCGTTCGTGCGGTGCGTGCGTGCGTGCGTGCATGCATGCGTGCGTGCGTGCGTGCGTGATGTGTGTTTGGTGGTGTTGTGGGTGTGTTGTTTGTGTTTGTGCGTGAAAGATAGAAGATAAGAGATAGATCGAGAGAGAGAGAGAGAGGAGGCGAACAACAGTCCGTCCCGTTAAGGCCCTTGAAAAAGATTTGTTTTGCCATGAACAGATAGGCAGAAAGGCAGGCACACATACACACACAGAGAGAAAAAACAGATCATTTGAGTCGATCAATCAACTGACGGGTCGACAGTCAGACAGTCAAACGGACAGACCGATGACCGATCGATTGATCCATAGAGATAGATAGATAGATAGATAGATATGGATAGATAGAATAGATGGATGGATAGCGAGACAGATGGATAGACGGGACAGATATAGAATAGGGAGCAGACAGAGAGAGAGAGACGAGAGAAGAGAGCGAGAGAGAGAGAGAGAGAGAGATACAGATATAGACAGATTGGTAGGTAGGTAGGCAGGATAGGTAGATAGATAGATAAATGAAGGGCAGATCGATAGATAGATGGATATAAACCGATACAATAGATGTTTAAATAGATAGATAAGTCGGTAGGCAGGTAGATGGGATGATAGACAGAAAGAAGATATAAAGATAGAGAAAAGGTCAAAAACATCCAAGCTCCTGAAAATTCTACCGATTCTGACGCTGTATGAATGTTTAACGCCTACTTTCAAAACGACTCAAACATCTGTCAACATTTGATTAGCACCACAAATATTTACATGTCAAAATAAGAAGAAAAAAAAAATCAAACACCAGCAAAAAATTGACCGTTCTTGCAGAAGGACTGTCTTGGGTCGCTTCTGAGTGATGAGTCGCCTGCGAGTTGAAATTTAACCAAACCTTCAGCCTGGCGCTTCCTATTTCAACATCAGTACGCTACAAGACTTTGGCTGCAATGCGCGCTTATAAATAGATGTATAATTCGCGCGCGCGAACACACACACACACACACACATCACACACACACACAGATCACCTACCCACCAACTGTCCAAGCTATCAATAATACAGCAGTCGTTCGTCAGCCTGCCAGTAAAAAAGAAAACAAACCTGAAACCAAACCGTTAACAGTCAGAGCAAAACCGTACACACAGACAAACGTGACCCGGCCAGAATCGCCCGAACAGACTGTGATCAACCCAAACGAGACCCAACATCCTCTGCACATCCTTTGCCTGGACAGCAACCGACACACCTGACTGCATAGCAACCAGATTGTGGAGCACTGAGCAGACTCGTAGTAAGCTCACTTAGAAATGACTATGCCACAGAACAAATACAAGACAAACATGACGCGTTTTTCCCTCTCTGTCTTCTGTCTTCATCGCCAAGACAAACTACATCAAGAGAATGAATGAAAAAAAAAAAACAACCAACGAACAAACACTTGTCTCCTCAAACTTGGCGCAAAATGAATGTGGAATGAATGCTTGAATGTTTGTTTGCCTATGTCTGAAGAAGACCAAAGAGGTCGCGAAACGCGTCGTTGTCTGTCTTGTGAACCTGCTCGTTTCGTTAGGCGGGCATAGTCCATTTTTTTTATTTTAAGTTTATTTTGATTTCCGCCTGCAGTCCGCGTCACTTTGAAACTAACTTGTTATAAGTTTACACAGATACAATTACTCATCCCTTTTTCCCATGAGGCAGCCCTGCACATCGGCCGCACTCTCCGGTGACAAAACGGGGATGAGGGGTGGTGGCGTAGAGAGGGGATGGGATACTCACCCTTTGGGAGAGACAAGCACTTTTGAGCCACTTCTTCTTCGTCGTCTCTGAGAGCACACACTTCTTTCTGAGAGCACCACAATTCTTTCGTCCTCTTACAACTTGGATAAGATCCTCACGTTCAAAAAGGGAGGTACAAACGTCACCACGGTTTCTCTTATGAATTACGCAGTGGAGTTTAACCCACTTCGTTACCGGACACGGGTCTCAACCGCACAAAACGAAAACGAGCGTGGGATATGTTGGGGCACGTCCGTCAATAATTCTCTCCTAGCATAAGCTCCCTCTGCTTGTCAGCATTACTATTGCAACGAGCGGTGTTGATTGTCGCACGTTTTAAAAATTAAGGTGAGTTGGGGATGATGTTTCGCCATCTACCTACCCACCCAAGATAGAGATAGAGAGAGAGACGAGAGATAGACTGGGGGGGTGTGGGGTGGGGGGGGATATATAGTTAGGTTAATCTCGTTCAGGCGACCAATTGGCGTTCAGCTGGTTCCACTGTCCCGCAGTGGAATCGAATTGTATAACGAGTCTTTCTCTTCTCTCGTTGGGCAAACAATGGCTGCAGGGCTTTTGTCATAACAATTCCAGCCATGACCCGTTGGGTGCTGAGCCCACTGTTTTTGCGATCGTCGCCGTTGGCAGCGAAAGACTGTCCGTTCAAAAGAAAAGAGCGATGGGGTTTGGAAAATTGGCCGTCATGAATGAAAACACAAAAGCTGGATTGCCCCACTGCCTCTGTGCATGCGTGTGTGTGTAGTGTGCCGTGTGTGTGTGTGAGTGGACTGTGTGTGTGGTGTGGTGTGTTTGTGTGTGTGGGTGTGTGTGTGTGTTGTTTGAGTGTGTGTGTGTGTGGTGTGGTGTGTGGTGTGTGTGTGATGGTGAAGGTGTGTGTGTGTGGGTGGTGTGTGTGGGTGTGGGGTTGTGGTGTGTGTGTGTGTGGGTGTTGCCATGATGTTGTGCTGTGTGCTCAGTTGTTGCAAGGTGATGAGAGAAGGGTGGGTGGGTGATATCTCTTGAGGGAGTGTGAACGCAGATGCCAGAAGCTCAGATGTTATTGGAAGGAAGGAGGTGTTGTGTAGCTCCCATTTCAGTGGATTTCTTCTAAAGCCAGGGCGTTACCACATCACATAAAGTTCAGTTCAGCTTCGGCCGTGTTCCTCTATAGCACAGGACTTTACACAGCATTAAAGTTCAGTAGATCAGCGTGTTCATCTATAGCCCAGGACTTACACAGCATTAAAGTTAAGTTCAGCTCCTGTTGTTCATCTATAGACCAGGACTATTCAACTCATTAAAGTTCAGTTCAGCTCCAGAGTGTTCCTCTAAGCCAGGGCCTTACACATCATTAAGTTCAGTTCAGCCCTGTGTGTTACCTCTATAGCCCAGGACTATACAAACATAAGAAGTTCAGTTCAGCTCCTGTGTGTTACTTATAGCCCAGGACTTATTACCACAGCATTAAGTTCAGTTCCGACTCAGCGTGTTCCTCTTAAGCACCGGACGATTACAACAGCATCATTATAAAAGGTCAGTTCAGCTCCTGGTGTTCCTCGAGAGGCACAGGACTATTACCAAATCATTAAGTTCAGTTAAGCTCCTGGTGTTCCTCTCTAGCCCAGGACTTTAACACCTCATTAAAGTGCAGTTCAGCTCCGTGTCGTTCCTCTATAGCCCAGAGGACTATTACAACATCATTTAAAGGCCCGTTCAGCTCCCGTGTTTCTCTATAGCCAGACTATTACAAATCATTAAAGTTCAGTTCAGCTCCAGAGTGTCCTCTATAGCAGAAAGGACTATTGACCACACATTAAAGTTCAGTTCAGATGTCTGGTGTTCTCTATAGCCCAGGTTAGCACGTGTGTTCCTCTAGCTTAGTTCCTCGCGAGTCCAGGACTATTACCAAATCATTAAAGTTTCAGTTCCAAGCTTCAGCGTGTTCCTCCATAGCCCAGGAGTGTTACGTGTAGTTTAAAGTTCAATTCAGTGTCATCAGGGAGGGACGTCACTGTGAGCGTCACATCTGCCAAGCTTTGACAGCACGAAAGGCGCAGGGACAGGGTGTTACAGCCAGTTGAATGAATTTTACTAAAGGTTGCAAAAAGGCGAGACTGGGTAGATGCCTGACCAAGGGACAAGCTAGTCAGGCCTCTGGTGATTCTTGTCAACATTTGGTCTGTCATTGTGGAAAAAGCAAAGGAAAGGAAAGGGAAAGAGGTTTTACTTTTGCGAAGATGTAAAAAAAAAAAGAAACATTACAGCATAGTCTAGTACCTATGAAAAATAGGTCGAAAGTAGGAGGAAATAGGTCGAAAGTAGGGAATAGGTGAAAAGGTGAAAAGGGACATCGTTTTTGTACGTGTTTGAGCCATATTTCTGTCCCTGCACACACACACACACACACACACAACACACACACCACACACACACTAACACACACACGCAAACACACACACACACACACACAATCCTAAAACGCCAGGCCTGATTGGTGCGCAGACCCCCTTGACATTCACGTCATCACGGTGTACACGCACGCGCGGCTTGTTGTGCGGTTTGTGTGTGTGTGTGTGGTGTGTGTGTGTGTGTGTGTGGTGTGTGTGTGTGTGTGTGGTTTGAGAGAGAGAGAGAGAGAAGAGAGAGATGAGAGAGAGAGTGGTGTGTGTGTGTGTTGCGTGTGGGTGGTGTGGGTGTGTGTGTGTGTGTTTGTGTGCGTGGTGCGTGTGTGCGCGTGTGTGCGTGGGTGTGTGTGTGTGTGTGGAGTGCGTGTGTGGTGTGTGTGTGTGTGTGTGGTGTGTGTGTGTGGTGTGCATGGCGTGGATTATTTGGTAGGAAACGAATGCTCAATGGATAACATAGTTTTATAGATCAATAACAACAACTGTAATGATAATGATGGTAGTGGTGATAATCAAAAAATAGTGATGAATGCCTACCGGTATGAAGAGAGAGAGAGAGAGGATGAGATGAGAGAGGAGACTTCGGAGATGGAGAGCGAGGAGAGGAGATGAGAGAGAGAGAGAGAGAGACGATGATAAAGAATCTTTATTGGCAATAGCTCCTTCGGCTCTAATGCCAAGAAAGCGCAAACGTAAATCAAAATGCAGAATTATGTCTGGCGTCAACCCGAAGATTAGCTTTGCAAAAACATACATTAGTACTGGGTCGTATAATCTTCGACCAACCGACCTATGAGTCATCAATTAGTGACAGTTATTATACTTTTTTTTTCAGCGCGACAATAACGCATAGTAGATATCTAGCGGAAGACATTTCATGATAAAATATCTGATAACTAACAATCTAAAATTTTCTCCTAATATCATTTGCTTTGCAATGAACGCAGCAAGTGATCTAATAATGTCTTCATTTTCTGGATGTCAGTGTCTTTTTATGTTTTATCTTGCGCGCGTTGTGTGTGTGTGGGTGTGTGTGGGTGTGTGTGTGTGGTGTGTGTGTGAGAGAGAGAGAGAGCGAGAGAGAGGGAGAGAGAGAACAAGCAGAGTGTGAGAACAAGACACAAGAGACAATAGACCGGACAGGAAAAAAAGAGAAACACATAGACAAGACAGGGGACAGAGAAATAGGAAAAATGAGAGAGAGGAGAAGAGAAGAACAGAGAGAAAGAGAACAGACACAAAGACAGGACAAGAAGGACCGGGGACAGAGACAGAGAGGGGACAGAGACAGACAGAGAGACAGGGAGGGAGAGAGAGAGTAAGAGATAAGAGAAAAAACAGAGTGGGCGGGGGGGCGGGGGGAGAGAGAGGGGGGGAGAGCAACAGACAGAGAGAGCCGCTCGCTTAAGGTGGAGAGACGGGGGAGGAGGGGAAAAGGGGAGGAATGGGAGAAATGGGACATGACAAGACATTTGAGGACCAGCACAGAAAGAAAAATTGGGACAGAGACAATGAGATCAGAACAACAGGGGGTCATGACTGACGGAAAAGAGACAGGAGGGACCAAGAGACGGAGATGAGGGGACAACAGCGAGGTCATGAACAAATACGGAAAGAGACCGGACGACAATGAGGACGAGAGCATGAGATCAGAACAACAGCGGGTATGACGCGACGGAAAAAAGAGACAGAGAACAATGAGATCAGAACAACAGAGGGGTCATGGCTGACGGAAGGGAAAAAGAGACAGAGACAATAAGATCAGAACAACCAGCGGGTTCATGACTGACGGAAAAGAGACAGGAGAGACACATGAAGATCAGAACAACAGCGGGTCATGGCTGACGGGGAAAAGAGACAGAGACAAATAAGATCAGAACAACAAACGGGTCATGACTGACCGGACCAAAGAGACAGAGACAATGAGATACAGAACAACAGCGGGTCATGACTGACTGACGGAAAAGGACAGAGACAATGAGAATCAGAAACAACAGCGGCGTCATGACTGACGGGAAAAAGAGACAGAGACAATGAGATCAGAAACAACAGCGGGTCAAGACTGCCGGAGCAGAGACAGAGGACAATGTCATCAAACAAAGAGGGTCATGGTACGGAAAGAGGACAGAGACCATAAGATCGAACAAACACAGGGTCATGGCTGACGGAAAAAGAGGACAGAAGACAATAAAATCAGAACAACACACGGGGTCATGGCTGACGGGAAAAAAAGACAGAGACGAGACATAAGATCAGAACAACAAGCGGGTCATGTACCACTGTTATCCAGTACCCTTTTGTGTCAGATTCAGTGTACAGGGAAACGGAAAGAGAGGGGGAAAGAAATCAAAGAAGAAGAAGAAAGAACACAGAAACAAGCAACACGAAGAGAGAAGTAGAACAAACAACAACAACAACAAGATGAAGACAGAAGAAAAACAAGACGAAGAAGAAGACCAGAACAAGAACCAGAACCATAACCAAACCAGACGAAGAGAGAGAAACGCAATGTGACATATAGCGTAAGTTTTTTCGCCCCACTTCTTCATCTTGTTTGTTTGCTACTTGTTTGTTTTACTTTTGTTTTGTTCGAGGAAGAAGGAATCGTGGGCTTATCCACGATATGATGTTGTGTCCTCCGTCATTCTTCTCATATTTCCTGCAAATAAGCAACGCCACACACAATAAATTCAGAACCCGGACCCCTGCTGGAACGAAGTACCGAATTGAGGCATTTTCAATATGTGAAGTGCGTTCTGTGTATAATGTATCGGTGTGTGTGTGTGTGTGAGGTGTGTGGTGTGTTGTGTGTCGGGTGTGTGTGTGTGTGGCGTGTGTCGTGCGTCCGTGTCCGGGCGTCCGTTCGCGCGCAGCATGGCGGTGTGTGTAGTATGGTTATTGTGTGGTGTGTGTGGTTTGTGTGTGGGTGTGTGTGTCTGTGTCTGTGGTCGAATCTGTGTGTACTGTTATGTTTTTTCGTTTTATTGCCGATCTACTTGTGTATACAAATTCCTTATCTAATCATTCTGTTTGAGAGGTGTTCGTGCATACGTGACGCGGTGTGCGCCCATGGGGCGTGAACCTGTGACATGTGTGTGTGTGTGGTGTGTGTGTGTTGTGTGTGGTGTTGTGTGTAACCAAAAAACTGTGTGTGTGATTGACAGTGTGGTGTGTATGTTAGTAGAGGGGTGAAGGAGTGAACAATGTGTGTGTGTGTCTTGAGAGAGGAGACGTAAGTGGGTGAGAGAGAGAAGAATGAAAAACAACAAACAAAACAAGGCACACCCAAAGACGAACGAAGAGTGTGGTGTGCTGAGTGTGTGTGTCGTTTGTGTGCGTGTGTGCGTGCGCGCACGCGCGCGGCGCGAGGCGATTGCTTGTTGTATGCTGTGAAGTGGAGTGAGTGAGTGACACCGGTGGGTGTGTGTTGTGTGGTGTGTGTGGTGTGTGTGTGTGTGTGTGTGTGTGCGCACGCGCAAACAACATATGAGTGGGTGTGTGTGTGTGTGTTGTGGTGTGTCGCGCAGCGCGCCGCGCGCGACGGCATATGCTTATGGCCGGTCCTTTTACCTCAGCTTCAGTCTTAGAACTTGTGCCATTGCTAACAAATTTGGCATCTGTGGAAAGAATGTCATTGGGGACACAATGCTTGGACATTATTGTTTTCCACTCCTACGAAAGAAGGCAAAGACACTTTTTGTCCCCTTCTTAAAATACTTACCGTTGTTAGAACCTTAAATAGCAAAAGGGGTCAAATGGGGTAAATCTCTTATCCTGTTTTGTTTTTTTTTTTTGTTTTTGTTTGTTTTTTTTTCATTTCTTTCTTTCTGCTTTTAACCATCTTCAAACTTACAGGAACAATGTCGCCAGTCTTCCGCTTCACAGTGTAAAAAAATGGTCCAATCATGTGATCTCCACGGAGAAAAATAACACAAATAGTCAGATATTGTTGTCACCCATTGCTTGTCAATCCATGTTGTGTACCCAACCAAGTCTATTGTTGTTATCCAATAAAACACAGTACAGACTAAAGGGACATAGGAGCTAGCGGGATTTTGCTACACTGCAAAGTGTGATACTTTTCTGCTATGCTTATACATTCACGTTAGTTGGGTCTGCAAAGTGCGCATATTTGCAAAGCGGGAAATAAAGACAGAGGAGGAAACGAAACAATAGAATATCCCACAGTGGGGTAAAAGGATACGTTGGAGGCTTCGTTCGAGTTACGCATGCTCTTTGGGAACAAATCGTAACCGAACAAAAGATCTAAGTACACACTACGAAACTGTTTACAACACAAGTACCTGACAAGACTGAACACCCCACA